>OOFC01049177.1:28829-82355 GCA_900323345.1 Pseudochromis fuscus | reverse complement strand
AAGGAGATAATAAGCACTGAGGGCAGTTCATGTAAATGATCAGTAACAACGTCAACAATTTTAACACAATGCCGGAGTTGCACATAATGATAATAACATGCAATAAAATGAAGGTAAATGCCTGTTCGCTGCTAGTGACTCCCATGTGTGAGCTTTTGAAAGCAGCTCGCCTGTTGAAACGTTCGGGGGCCAAAATACTTTCAATAATGATAACACATGGGAGCAGGAGGGAAAAAACACACACACACACACTTTCTTCTTTTATCTCCTAAGCGTCGACAAATGTACAACAATAGCAAGAGGAGAGGGGGGGGAAAAAAAGACAATTACAAAAGATGGGTTATCCATAATTGCAGTTCATTTCAGTACACAGCTATTGTCATGAGCAAAAACAGCCACTTTAGCAGAAGTGTGAAGGGATGTGTCCTCTTGTACCACTAATTTCATGCAAATTAAAAGTGTCAAGCTGCAGTTGTTTGGGCTGATAAAGGGGCTCAACAGGCGCCCACAGGGACTCCGTACAATGTCACTCACAAGAAATGATGCACCAAATAATGTCTTTGCTTCCCCATGCTTTGTACATTAACATTATCTTAATTACAGCTGTTCGGAGGTAATGATTTTTATTTTATTTTTTTTTAACTCACTGTAATCTGAGTCCTCCACTCCGCTGTCGTCCCCCAGCCCCACGCGACTTTTGGCCTCGTGCAGGACCCGCTGGTACGCGTGAGGTTTGCTGTGAGAAGGCGTCTTCAGCTCCTCGACCACATCCTGAAACTCCTGCAGCAACTCTCCCAGCTCCAGCTCCAAGTCTGTGGAAAATATGACAGCAGTTGGAAAGAAATCCCAAACGGAGAGAAATAAAAAGGAGCTTATTTCAGCAGCAGAGTGAAACACAGCAGAAGAACTAAAAAGATCAAATTTAAAGTCCTGAAACACTCACATCAGAAATTCCTGGAATAGTTAAACATTCAAAAATATCTTCAAGGTGAAAAAATTAATTAAATAAAAACTAAAATCCTTGAGCTCAAGTGTATCTAAGAGGGCTGTGTTGGATAAATGGGTGTGTTAAAAAAAATAAAAATAAACCACAGGCCATATGGCATATAAAACAGCAGACAGCCAGTAAAACACCTGGTCTAGAAAGTGTGACAGAAATACTTTGTAAATCAAAATGTTTTTGGGGCTGCTATAAAACAACATTTTGGGACATTTATTGAATGAATACACCTGTAGAAAATAATGGATGTAGTATAGGATCAACACAGCTCAGCTTATCCAACATTGGTTTAGACTCACATAAATATAAAAGTTAAATTCCCTTATGGTAAGAATTCAAAAAAAGTGTTCATATTCAAAAAAAAACTTTGGGGTTTGGTAAGTTTTGTAAAAATGAGGCCAACCAAAGAAATACATTTATAAAAATATATAATAAATAAATAATATAAGGAGAGATTCAACTGTCCAAAATATCCCAAAGATACAGCACCATGGAGAAACACGTGTAAAAATAAAGTATAACAAGCGACTTGATTTACAAAACTATTATTATTAAAGCTGTAACTTATATCAACGTGATGTGAGAGCTACGAATTATTCAGCAGGCTGAGTAAGAGAAGAATTACACTAATGTTAAGTGTTGCCTGTGATCACCATCACTGTAATCATTTAAAATTAATGGCTCTAGTAGCTGTTGGACTCACCCGTAGTGATGTCTGAGGACATGCTGGAAACGATGCAGTGAAATATCACCAAGCTGCTGCTGCTGCTGTGTGTGTGTGTCTGGGTTCAAAGCGGTGAAAAGCTGACAGGCAGGACTCTACTTTTTATTCTATGGCCCTCCGCACGCGCTCAGCATGGGGACCCGAGCAGCCAATCAAGGCGCAGACAAACCTCAGAGCTCTACTGTAACTGGAAAAAAAGGTGGGGGGGAGTAAAAAGGGAAATATTTACGCAAATGACAGAGACAGAAATAAGCCATTACGCAACTTCTTTTTTTCCCCTTCTCTATACTTTTAAATAAAGGAGAAAGTTATTGTAAACTTTAAAATCACTACAGTTTCCGGAATATTTTCACTTCCCTACAAATTTCTTGTTTCGCAAATTTAAACCTAAAGAAAATGTATGTGAATTAATGGCGCTCTGGAGGAAAACGTGTCACCGCTTTGTTTTGTTTTCAAATCAAAATTAAACTTTTTCCTGTTTGAGATATTGCAGTACTCTGCTCTGTCTATAGAGGCCCCTCCACTCCCACAGCTGTACACGTCTGTGGGCTGTTATGTAATGTCAGCTCCGCCTTTTCACCAGTGGAGGTGGAAAAGCTCAAAACCTATTTAAGTTATGTTTACACCACAGAGAAAGTTCATAATAAACCACAAACCTACAGAGAAGTAGAATTTGGTACAATAAAAAATTTCACTTTAACTTTTTATGCCGATAATGACCAGTTTTTATCCACAAGTTCTCATATAAATCTAAAGCCTTAATGATAATCAGTGTTATTTATAAAGAATTAGACATTGTCACTGAAATGGTTTCTGAATATGGACATAAAAAAACACACATGAGCGATGATTCAGACACAGTGAAAACATCATGTAGCTAAAAATAATACTTAAAAACCAGGCTCCAGGTGTGTTTAAAAATGGGCGTGTAAGCATATTTGCCACATCAATCTTGTCACGTGAAATATAGGAGCAACATATTTCCACAAGCCTCGCACATTGTCTGATGCCCCAGCAAAAACACAAGTGGCCATAAAAGCATGAATTGAAGTCATGCAGGTAAAAACCTGTTGTACTGACTTCTCATATGTCAGCCTGACACGCAAGGTAAGTGTTGTAGGAGGGGCATGTAATGAATTATGCCCTCAGCTGTGCAGGTTTAGATTGCCGTCTGTGTCCTCGGCGTTCACTCGCTGCCGGGGAACTTGGGTAACATGTGTGAGGGCGATGGGCCATGGGACTCCTGATAATATGAACTGGGCTGGACTGCTGCAGGTCAGTGAGTCAAAGGAGATTATCCAGTATCTAATTACTGCCTCAGCTTTACCTGATTGATTAAAAAGATATATCGGAGATGTTATTTTTACTGTACAAAAACAAAACATATGGTTATACTAAATGTGCGTAGGAGAGAGACACTGAAAAGCTGTAATAAAAACAAAATTGTGCACATTCAGAACTTCCCAGAGATGAAAAGAAAAACTCATTTAAATGTATTTATTACAAAAGTATTTGTGAAATATATGCAGATTTGTAAGACCAAATGCATGCTTTCCTGTTTTGCTTTTTGTTTTTGTGTGTGTGTTATTTGTGTACGGGTGTAATTGGTTGGAGATAAGTGAGAGGCATCATATTACCTGCATTGTACAGTTGCCTGCTTTGAAAAGAGCTCACTGAAGCATGAAGCCTAAACTTTATCACTGCCTGGAAAAACACCACGAGAGCCTCTATTAGGTTCAAAGTGCAACTACAAACAAAGTCAAAAAATACTGCTGCATTGGAAAATTAATAATTACCGCTCACGGTTTGTTTTTCTCCCTCTCTGTCAGATTCTGCTGTTTGCGGTTCACATCCGGCAGATCTTATGTGGTTCTGTCCAGTTTTATGTCCCAGAAGAGCTGGAGCCTGGAACTCTGGTTGGATCACTTAGTAAACACTTTCCACCCCCGTACCAGCTCCTGACCGAGGAGTTTTTGTGGATGGATAAAAACACCGGCAATTTCTACACCACCGAGCAAAAGATGGATCGCGAGGCCCTCTGCCCCGAGGAGACAAAAGCTAAGGAATGCATTATTCTGCACAATGCTGTAGTGGGGCCCTCAGGAGACCTAATACAGTTTCCTGTGATCATAGAGGACATCAATGACAATGCACCGCTTTTTGAAAATAGTGAAATACACCTGAGGGTGTCTGAGGATGTGATAGCGGGGAGCAGTTTCTTACTGGATGACCAGGCTCAGGACAGGGACACCGGTCGTAACGGAGAGCTTCAGTACCACCTAAAAGGTTCTGATGGAGTTTTCAGTTTAAAAGTCGGAGAAGACAGGCCATCAATAATACTGGTTGTACAAACAGCTCTGGACAGGGAGACTCGGGAGCTGTATGAGATGCAGCTGGTGGCCTCTGACTGTGGCACAGATCCTCTAAGTGCAACAGCAACTTTAACAGTCACAGTGACAGATGTTAATGACAACTGTCCGAGCTTCAGCTCCGACAGCCCTCGCAGTGTCACCATCCCGGGAAACTCCCCAAAGAACATGGTGGTCACTCAGGTCAGAGCCACAGACCCAGATACAGGCCCGAACGCTGCCATCGTGTACTCTCTCAGTCCCAAAGTCTCTGAGCGGGCCAAGAAGCTCTTTATCCTCGACAGCCTCACTGGGTACATCAGGCTAACGCAAGACCTCCAGAGTGACAACTCCGAGGAGCTGGTGTTGAAAGTGTTAGCTAGTGGCCATCACTGCCCCCCAGCAGACACTCAGGTAACTGTATCCGTGCTCCCCAAGGCGAACCAGGAGCTGACGATCAAGATCGGATTCATAGCGGAGCATCAAAACCAGACGATGGTGTTACCGGAGAACCAGCCCCCCACCGTCTTAGCTGTTTTAGAGCTCGAGGGTGACAGCAGCTTTAAAGGCTCATCTCTTGCCATTGAGGGTGAAGTGCCTTTCACTCTGAGCCTGCAGAATGGAAAATATCTGCTTTCCACATCAAAGCCCTTAGACTATGAGATGAAAAGGGAACATCATATTTCTGTGGTAGTGCAGGAGAGATCAGCTGGAGGACCTGTGATCATCCCTTCCAGGCAGGTGATCAGGGTGTTGGTGGCAGATGTCAATGATAATGCACCACATTTCCTCCAATCTCAATACCAGCTGGAAGTGGAGGAAAACAACCAGCCAGGGATGCCACTGCTGCAGGTCTCAGCTTCAGATGCAGACAGTGGATACAATGGCAGGGTGACCTACAGGCTGGACACATACGCATCGACCGTCTTTAACATTGACTCTGTGACAGGTCAACTGTCCGTGCTGGCTCCTCTGGATAGGGAACAGCAGGGCGCACACAAGCTCAGTGTGTTTGCGCGAGATAGTGGCTCTCCTCCTTTGGAGTCCATGGCCACAGTATTAATTCGTGTTCTGGACCAGAATGACAATGCACCTGTTTTTCTAACCCCTCACTTCATCTTTTTCATCCCTGAGAATGTACCGCCGTTCACCCCAGTGGGGAGGATAGAGGTGAAAGACCCAGACGAAGGGCAGAATGGGAACACAGAACTTCATGTTGTAAACAGCAGTGGACCTTTTGTTGTGGATAACGCCCAGGGGACACTACGCACCACCAACAACCTGGACCGCGAGACTGAGGATCGCTATGAACTCTACCTGTTGGCCAGCGATCACGGGCATCCGGTCGCTTTGACTTCCACTGCCAGAGTGACTATCTTTGTGGAGGACATCAATGACAACCAACCAAAAGTGATCCTTCCCAGCAGCAACTCTTCATGCTTGACCATCTCTCCAGGCACCCTGTTGGGTACTATGGTGACAAAGATCTATGCCATTGATGAGGACTCAGGGATGAATTCGGAGATTACATACTCTGTTGTAGCACCCAAGTCCGTGCAAAACCGCAGCCCTTTCCAGGTGGATTCCAGGTCAGGAAACATCACCTTAAGTCAGCAGCTTCTACGTAAAGACCTGGGAATGCATCACCTCTTCATTGTAGTCAGAGATGGAGGGAAACCAGCTCCACTTTACACCACCGTCTGGGTTAATCTGTTGGTCAACGACAGCATGGAGCCCTGCCACCTGGACAAGGCGCCCACCTGGGCTGGGACACCTGACTTTGTTCAAACCCCCTCAAAGGCCCCCATCTGCGAGGTTGAGGCGACCAGATCTGCACAAGTGACAATGTTAATAGGCTTGGGTATGATGCTGGTATCCACATGTTTGCTGGTGGTGACAGCTGTTCTTTACCTGAAACACAGGAGAAGCAGTTTACAGCAGAACAAGAGGGGATACACCGCAGAGAACCAGATCCCACTCAGGCTCAAAGACAAATATTACTCTGATGAATAACAGAGTAAAGCAAGCAGTGTGTAATCTCACTCAGTTTCGAGGATGAATTAAATATATTCTGAATATTTGTCAAAGGCTCTCTTGCATCTTAAATAGTTACTGAATTAGTCTGATACACTTCAAACAGATGTCACAGCAAATTCTGTGGAAATAAAGTTGATCCGTTTTCTGATAAACTTTCCTTAGATCTACCAAAAAAAAGCATATCAAAGGTGATGTGATAAGTGAAGCAGAGACTTATCCCCCGTGCATCTCTACAGCACTATAGTTGTATAACTTGACACAGTCTTTAAGGGTTATTGTCCGTGACCCCTGCAAGGTAGGAAGACTGAGGTAATGGTCTACTAAGTTGATTGGGCCTTTCTCCGATTTCCGACTCTGAGTGATGGGGAGCCTAAAGTATTTAGACACACAAAAGGGTTTAATGTTCCTCTGAGGCGGGGAAGTGATGAAAGTCTTTAAAGAAGAGACTCGGAGATGAGCTCAGGAGGCAGAGAGCGGCTGTGGACAGGTAGGAGGCGGCAGTGGGAAGGCACACCGACATCTCAAGTCACCGCCTCACACCTGTTACTTGATAGCGCTGCTTCTTACCCACAGTGCTGGATGGCACCCGAAAGGCAGGAAAACTAACTCGGTAACCCGACAGGTTTTGTTGTTTTGATAGCAGATGTTTGGAGTGAAATCACACTGTGTTCAAAGAAGTCTTTCACAAAAGGCAGTCGCTCTCGTGTTTTACAGATACATTTGTATGCCGGGGAACAATTGAGATATCAAACCAGGTTAAGTGATGCATAAATTATGAATGAATCAGGGTAAAATGTGTTTGCAAATCTCAGAACAGACGATTGCACAAAGAGGTCAGGGCTAATTTTACAAAAAACAACAACAAGAAAATCTTTAGGGTATCACAAGCTATTAGACGATACACCTGTGTTAGAGGAAAGAAGGGAAGCCAAGAGTCAGAGGCTGTAAAACACAATGTACAACAAGCTGGTTAGTGGAGAACAAGGCTTGTATAACATGAGTGGTGTCTCTCTGAGGATTTCTGAGCTCGCAGCTCAAAAATAAATAATCTAATAGGGTTGTACTGTGAGAGTAACTCCATTAACTGAGAAGAAATGAAGGGCTTCGTAAGAAAATTATGAATCAAAGGAGCATTTTTGCATAGAAATATATATATTTACAGGTATTACAGATTTCAGATAATTTAATTAAGCTCAAATTAACATTAGAGTTACTGTTTTGTTTTGTTTTCCCCAGAAAATATTTTTTTCGCCTGGATGACAAACTAGAAAAAGCAGTGTCATGGTGGGTTTTTACAGCATCATGTTTGGAGAAGCTTCTTGACAGGAACACAAATCTGAAATGAATTGCATCTGAGGGATGAAGCTGCTAAACAAACGCTGTGGTAGGAGAAAGTCTGCCATCTACTGGGCACACATGAAGAGAAATCTGGCTCTTTATTTCTGGTGTTTGGCCAGAGGGTGGAGATGAATCAGAGGACAGTCTCTCACTCCGCCACAGTCAGGTCGCCTGAGATCAGTGATGTTTCCCTGCCTCATGCTGTTCAGCTCCACTCACAGCACATTTCATTTAAATCAAATTCATTTTTCTTCCTAAGCTGAGCATCTGATAGTGGGTTAAGAGGTTGCATGGGCTCACATGGACAAAGAAAAGAGCTGGCATCGACCCAAATACCCAGTGGATTATTTGTGAGATACACATCGGTGCTTTTATGATCACACACTGCACAACAATCTAGTGTAATTAAAATACCTTAACAGAGCAGTTCACTGTAAAGACGCACAGAAATGCTCCTCGTGGCCTCAAAGGCACTGTCTCTTTCATGAGTACAGTTAAATCATGTTCACGGCCTGTGGATGTTGCTTTCAGGGCTAAAAAGACCAAATTAAGAAAAGAAATGATAAAGCATAGCATAACAAAGAGGCAAGATTTCTGATGTTCAGCACTATATCTTAAACACTTGGCTGTCCACGGGCCTAAAATGACAATTACTGCGCAGTGAAATGCAGCATGTTCCCAGTCCCTCATCCTGAATAAATCACTTCTCATGTGAGTGGGCTGAAAATGATGCCACCTGGGCTTTTAAAACAAAAGGCCTTGGAGAACCACCGATTATAAGCAGTAAGTCTTGGGTGGAAAGGAAAAAAAAAAGCTTTTTGTTGCATGGGAAGAGCTTCACTCTCCTCTATTAGCATAAGAAGTTGCACGTTGCTCTCTCTCTCCATGCAAATACGCGTCAACAATGAACTAAGTAAATGTCTGCAAGTTTAAGAACCCTGACCTCCTCATTATTCCCCGCCTTGAAGTTCATTGAAAAGCTACATTGTTTCTTTAAGATTGCACTTGCAGTCATCGGCGGGTCTGTCCATTGTTGGGGGAACAGAACGAGAGTTGAGATTGATATACGGGGGCCGGAGACAAGTCGCACATATCATCAGCGGAGCAGCTGCAGTGCAGGCGGCAGTAACCAACAGGTCCAGGACGCATCCTTTCAGACATGGGTAAGAAACCCCAGCCTCCTGAATCTAACTTTGTTACCTTACAGCATATTCTCTGCTTCTGTTTTATTGTACGTTGATGTAAGTGGGACTGAGGAAGGGCACCACAAGTTTTTTCTTCTTCTTTGTTTTGTCAGTTTAGAGGTCGGCAACTCACCGGCTGATGCTCCACTGATATTATGAGATTTATTTCATGCTTGAGATGGCAGGGATACTTTCATAGGAGCCTTGTCGCATTTGCTTTGGGTCGCAATCCTTCTCAATATTTTTCATTTTTGCTATTTTTTTTTTTTTTTTTTGAAAGAGGGACTTTGCCACAGCTTTTGCATTTATAACAGATTTTTTTTTTGTCGTGTTTTCATTTGGGTCACAGTCGGGAGACTGAGGGCCGCAGTGGGTCACAGTGCCTCTGGCTGCCGATGCTTTAATGACTTAATTGGTACAAGGTGCATGTGGAGGCACGCGGGTCAGTGATGGTTGGATTGTAATGAGGTTTGAATTTCTGGATCATGTGCATGTTGTTGGTAACTAAAATCTTATTTCCCACTTGTGTTTTTGTACTTTTTTCAGATTGCTTTATGCACATGAATATATGTACTTTATTAACTTTAATTTATGTAATAATGCACTTTTTTCTTATAATTTATGTTTAAAACTCCCTCTTCTGTAGAAAGATCTGAAGCACAGTGATCACGTGTCTCTCAGCCAACAAAGCCATGTAGATGTGTTTAGTTAAAGAGCCATCTATTTGCCCCTCCCGCCATCTGTGTTTACTGTAATGGTACCAACCACAGTCTGTCTACTTCCATTGTGCATGTCTGCGTGGAGGCATGCATGCAGGCGTGTAATGGCGCACATGCACACAGTTGCATTGTTTGCTTGCAGATTTGTCTTTCCGTCCTCTTCCAGCACTGGCAGCTGCCCACTATTACTTTCTTGTTCCTGTGTCTCCTCCAGAAGGAAGTCTATGAGTGTGTGCATGTGTGTGTCAAGCATAGAGGTGCCTCTGGCCTTTGTTTGCTTGACATTGGTGGCCCTTGTACCCCCATGATGCTGCGGGACAAAGACTGTTGTCTCTCCAGTCACAAAAGCAGCCTCTCTCTCTGTTTCACTTTGTCTCTCCTCGTCGTCCTCCCTCTTTTCTCACACTCTCCAAGCTGGGTGGTGAATGGAGTCAGGGTGTGAGATGGGGTCACAGCAGACACATCCCCATGCCTTCGGCCTTTGGCCTCCATTCAAACAGCTCATGACCATTAGAGAGAATACACAGTTTTACCAATTTAAGTGTTTAAAGTTGCAGCACAGTCCACAGTGATAAAGTAGTACGAGCAAATTTGGTTCAGTTGGACGTCTTATTTTTATTTCTACTTTTATTCCACTTTTTATGTGCCAAGGTTTTGACATATGTGGAGATGTTTCCCCTCAGCATAGTTAGTGGGATTGTGTGTGGTGTTCACACCATGAAAATTGGCTTGTGTTACCCTGGAAAAACAACTAACCTCATTGTATTCATTGGCACTGCTTTCTACTAAAGAAACGGTCACTATGAAAATTGTTGACAGCATACACTGAATTTCCTGAACAGAGAGGTTGTTAATGAATATTTTAAATGGTGCTAAAACAGAGTTAACTTATGGTCATGTTTGAACTGATCCCTTTTTAGGTTGCAGCACAAATCCACAACTAAGTGGATAGAGTTTTTAAAATTGAAATTCATCCTTTATTAAAAAAAAACACATGTAAATTTTAATAGAGTGCTTTTTTCTGTCTGCTGTGCTGTGTGTGTGTTTATTGTGAGTTTCATGATGCTGTGTCTCGACCAACAGGTTGCTATGATTGCTGTATGCGCTGTTTGGGTGGGGTGCCCTACTGCTCCCTTGTCGCCACACTGCTGTGCTTCTCTGGCATCGCCCTCTTCTGCGGTTGTGGCCACCAGGCGCTCACCGAGACAGAGAGACTCATCGAGACGTACTTTGCCCGTAACATGCAGGACTACATAACCCTCGCCTACATGTGAGTTGCAAAAATCAGCATTTCCATGACACCTCTTTGTGTTTTGTTTTTTTATCCTCACCACAACATCCCCCAGGGTGTAGTCTCTATTTTAGATTATGTAAAATTTTCTTTTTTTGTTTTCTCAGCATTCAATATTTCCAGTATGTCATCTATGGTTTGGCCTCCTTTTTCTTCCTCTACTGCATCGTGCTGTTGGCTGAGGGCTTCTACACCACAAGCGCTGCCAAGCAAACCTTTGGAGAGTTCAGGAGCACCATGTGCGGCCGCTGCCTCAGCTCCTCGGTGAGAGGGCCCAGAGTGGGCCAAGTAAAGGGGATTGGAGAGATTGGATGGGATTAATACACATATCACTCCCTGGTGGGTGCTGAGCTGAAAATCTTAAGGCTCCTAAAAACCTTTTGGGGACATGCAAAGATAAGCATGCAGTCTGTGTTTTGAGTGGTTGGGGAAAGACAGAGTGGCTGGAAGAAGAGGAGGGAAAAAAAAACAGAGGGAGATAATAAGTGAGGCTAATCGGGGAAAAAAAATAAAAGTAAATGTGGTCACTAAGTGAGTCACTGCTCATAAAAATAGTCTCTTAGATTACTTATGTGCATTAGTTTGTTCTGGTCATGCTCCATAATGTCCACTCTGCTTTTTCTTTGTGCAGTTTATAGTGTTGACTTATGTGCTGGCTGTGCTGTGGTTGCTGGTGTTTGCCTTCTCGGCCTTGCCCGTCTACTTCTTCTACAACATGGATGCGACCTGTCACACCATTGATGTTCTGACTGAGACTCCAGCAAGCATCAACCAGCTGTGTGTGGATGCAAGGCAATACGGTAACAAGGACTCCGTTCAGGTCATTTAGTTTGGTGATATTTATGTTGCATGAATTGACTAGATTGGACGAAGCTAAGGTGATGTCACCTGTTGGTTTAGTTTTACATTTGAATGTCGTCATGTTGGTTGTTTGGAGCCAGAAGTTACCATATTTGGATTTAAAGTGAGGAGACGGGTCTGACCCTTGAACCTGAGGACACTCCCAAATGTGTATGAGGGTTAGGGTAAAGTTTGAAGACCAGACCTGTTGATCAAGCAAACTATAGCCCTAAATCTTATTTTTTTGAAGATTATTTACTTGATGACGATTTATTTTTCCACTGACTTGTATAAAATTATATTGACTGAGTATTTCATGATTGAAATTTTTTTTTTTAAAATTAAACTCTACTTGAGCCAGAGGTTTTTTCAGAGCCAGCATCTAGTGGCCATCAGGAGTTTTGCACTTTTTCTCACTCCCGGGTTGGTCCCATTTTTGAGACTGGTTGCTTCGTCCATTTCCACTTACAGTCTATGGCCGTTCTTCAATTTGCGTACTTGTCCGTACTGACGTTCTTGCGTACTCGTGAAACGTCATCAGTCGGAGACCTAGTACTGTTCCAGTTCCAGACTTGTGTGGACTTGAAGCCAAATAACCCATAATGCATTTCGCAACAGCGAGCGGAGATGTGACAACAACAAGTACGCTAGCGTTCCAATCGCACTTTAGCCTCAGTGCGTTTTCGCCTTCCCGCAAGTCCGTACTTCAGAGTCTGACTTGCTGGTAGATTCTCACCAAGTACACGAGTACGTAATTGCGTACTTTGAATTGAGAAACGGCCTATGAATGTGTGCAAAATGCCCTGTTCACACCTTATTTTGGTGTGCTAACATTTGCCAATAATTATCCAGAAACACAAAGTACTGCTGAGGCTGCTGAGTTTTGCAGACACTTGCTAATGAATCATAATATATAATGAAATTGAATTAGATTTGATTACGACACTTGATGAAAACTCAGAGAATTACCAGGCTTCATTGTGAGGGGAACATGAATGTCTGTGTCAGGTTTCATTGAAATTCATCCAGTAGTAGAAACGCTGCACTTAAATCCAGAAACTGTCAACTTTCATTCATGCACCGTGGACTATTAATGTCTGTACAAAAAGAGTTACAGTAGGTATGAATATAAGAATTATAATAGTAACTGCTGAGATGTATCAGTCCAGGCTGAAAGGTGCCAACAGACCCACAGACCAACACTGGCATCCCTGGAGCCTCAGGGTGCAGCTAAAACACATTTACCACCCAGTGAGCCACCGTGTTGCACCGGGTGATGTGTTCCTTCATTAACATGAACTTGGCCACTGTGTTTTTTTCAGTTAGTCTCACATACCCTGTCTTCAGGGTGTAAACACTGCCTAGCACATCAAATGTGTATTAATCTGTGGCTGAAAATAGTCCCCAACACATGCACAATTTACTCCTGTTTTGGCAAAGTTTTCTGAGGAGCTGTGGTGCCCAGCTGTTTTATGAAATTATTTAGTCTTTTTAAAAAACCATGCAACACATTTGTGACAGTTTTTATGTTTCCAGCTGCCTTCAATGGGCTTTGAGCAGAGAGCCACAGACAATGTAAGGAAATTAAAATGAACTAACATGTTATTTTTGGCCCTTTTTGTGAGTTATTGACTATAAGGTCAGTATTTAACAGTAATATTCCCTTATAAAGAGCTATAATTAAATAGAGGATTTTTAACAGGGCTCTTGCCGTGGAATGCAGTACCAGGGAAAGCTTGTGGCATGACCCTATCCACTGTTTGCAAGACCAGAGAGGTAAGAACCAATAAATAACTCCAGCTCATGTTTTATAATTTGCCCGATGAAACAAAATGAAGACCGCATGTTGTCGACATTAATGCAAATCTCCTCCTATCAGTACCGAATGACCTATGACCTCTACATTGCTGCCTTCGCCGGTGCGGGCATCACTCTCTTGGCTCTGGTGAGTAATTATGCTGAACTGCGCTGTAAGTGTGCGCGGCTGGGGCACAGTTTGGCTACACTTTTGCAGCAGGGGTACAACAATAGCGTTATGACTCATGTGACTCGGTGACGCTCGACGTGTAGGCGGCGAGGCATCTCAAGCCTCCATGACTGATGACTCTTGTACTATTGCTCTCTGTTCCTTTTTCTCAGCTGACACAAACATCATCATAATAATGCTGTAATGTCTGGTGGTGTTCCAGCCATGCAGGCAAATGCTGCTCCCATTATACTCACATGCTCCATTACAGAAGCCGTTATATGGATGGTATCTGCCTTCAAATTAAAATCATTAGCAGAATTATTTTTTAATTCTTATCTGTAGAGTTCCAGGATGTTGTGGATGATATTTTTTTGTCTCTTCACATCTTTTACTTACTCTTCCTTTTTTCTGTTTGTCTGTTCATAGCTCACCTACACTGTGTCAACCACCTATAACTTTGCAGTTCTGCGATATCTGGGGAGAAAGGGCATAGGTGCACGGTGTTAGGCATCCTCACTCCCTACTTTACCACCACCAAGGAGATCTAAATGGATGGCAACAGTTTTCTTCTTCCATGTCATCTGCACAGAGTCACCTGGGGTCATGGACACTATATTTTTTACCTGTTTTAAGGATGTTAATGTTTTTTTTTTCTCCCTTTTTATCTCTGTTTTTATGGGTGTGCTTCATTGTCCTACAAGACATCTTATTTCAGTATTTTTTTATTGTCAATTTGCCAAAATATTTGTAAATTATTGCTTTTGTTTCTTGCAAATATTCTAAAATTAATTTCTGCTTCCCTCAAAACACCAATAACACACCACTAATATATTAACTTGCAACAAGTGCAGGTAGAATGCAGCTGTTACAGAGAATGGGGAGGGGGGGGGTGGATTAGAGGTTGCCATGGCTACCACCCCTCACATCTGGTTGCCACAGTAGCAGACAAGCCTGCATTTGCAGTCTCACGCTGACCTCAGGACTTTTCTCACGGGCTGGAGAAAAGCCTCAACAATGGAGTCATGCCTGTTTTAAAAACTGGCCAATCAGGAGCCAGCTCTGGGGCCACTTGCACTATGAGTCTCTGCCAAGGGTTATATTATATGTCAAGGGAGAGAGCCCTCTGGACAAAGAACAGGGTAAGACCTCTCTAAAGCTTCAATGCAGGTCCTCTGGGACAGCAGCCCCACACACACAGCTCATCTACACACTGCTGCATGACCCTCACCTCCCCAGGAACAATGGAAATGATGGATTCAGAGCAAGGGGACGAAAGATATTTTAGATATTTTTTTACTTGACAAAGGGACATTCATGTTTAGATCTAGTGAGGTCTGAAATTCTTTCTCATAACTTTGAGATTGCAAAAGCACTAGGTGCTTATTTATCAAGTAACCTCATGATATTCGACCACATTATTGAGGTGTGATACCCCCTGCTGTTAATGCATGACTGAGGTACTTTTATAGAGAAAGGACAGCTTTGTTTTGTCTCTAATTCTTTAGGAATTTTGTTGTAGTTATTGTATAACACACTTTTTTTTTTTTTTTTTTTACTTATAGATGAATTTAACACTTTTAACTTTGGTATTACTAACTAAATCTTTTGCAAATTCAGTAGATTATTCTGTTTGGTGGAAGCTATACCAAGCTGTGATTGGTGGATTTGTCAAGCGGCAGCTGGCTGCTTGATTATTCCTTTTTTTTGTGTTGGTAATATTTGATAATAAAAAGAACGCTTTGAAGTGTTTGTGCAGAGTGCCCTTTGAAAACATTTGTTCGTGTGTGTGTGTGTGGTGTCAGAGTGTTAAACTGCTGCTCCATCCTTGGCTTCCCGCCACATCCAAGGGGCCAAGGTGTTTTGTAAGGTGTTTTGTATTCTCTCCCTTATGTCCACAGGTGCACTGTTCCCTTCACTTGGCTGTGTACCAGGTGTACCTGAGGATGCTGAGACACAGGGCCAAAGAGGAGAGGAGAGGCTATGACCTGTATAGGAGACTGCAGAGGGACAGAGGAGGGACACTGTGCTCTCCATACCCTGCAAACACACCTGACATCTACTGACAGCGATTCCAGTTTCGCTGCAGGAGCTTTTCATTGATCACATTTGATTTAATCATCCCAGTGCAGAGTTCTGGTTTAATGCTATAACCTGGTAGTGTTGGTTAAATTGACTCCCTTCATTACTTTGATGATTTCATTCAATCATAGGCCACTGTGTCACATCTTAAGTTGTAAAAATGAAATGTACTGCAGTTTGTTTTAACTGGGAATAACAACTCTAATATTTTATTTCGTATGTGCTGCATGTGACCAGTGTCTATTGATTTTGTGCTTTATGTAGTCAGATTTAAAAATATGTACTTTTGAAAGGCAGATATGAATAATTTTTTCTCTGCCCACGTCTGATTTCACAGTATGCAGAGCATGCTTGATATTCTTTTTAATGAAGGGGAAAATAAAAATGCAGTGCATGTTTGATATTCTTTTTTAATGAAGAGGAACAGTGTTCACTCGCTCGCTCTTTAAGTTTCCAGACATATTTGGTCATTTAATGACACTCAAGGTCTTATGTGATGAAATTTAAACAAGGTACATTTTAGGGTGAAGAGAAATGCCGCTGCTTAGTGCAAATGTTGGGGCGTACGTGACAGCATATCAGTCAATGTTTGTCCTTTATATTTAGACATATTCGTGGATTTTTTTGGCACAAAACAGACGAGACAGTGTCTCCATTTGGTATGTTGCATGTTTTATTTGTAGCCAAGCACTGGAAAGTATTCACTGCAGTCTTATCCTCAATAGTGCAAAGAGAGGAGAATGGGGAAGTTGTCCATCAGATCAATACATAATCGAGATGAACAGTCTTAACTTTGACACAGCTGAAAATCACACTCGTGGGTCGAGAGTGAAACAGACGTTCAGTGTCATTTTTTTTCCCAACATTATTAGAAAATGAATGCCCTTTTGCAATTTACATAAGCCATTAATATGGACAGCCCACAGAAATGAATTTTTACATTCATAAATATTACACCAACATTAAAAAAAATAATAAAAAAATACTGGCATTAGACAGGGTTGCAGCAGTAATGAAGGAGACATACTGTGGGTGATGCTACCAGCTTATAAGTACCGGATTCTCAGGTAAGTTTCAGGTAAACACTGTTGTAAGCTACATTTTCTGAACAGGATTAAAAACTGAAATGCTCATGTTAAAAACATCAACACTGACAAATGACACGAACAGCCCTCATTGTTGCTTTGAACTTCCGTACCAGCCTGATTTTCTTAAAACGCCTCCACTCCGTTCACAGTTAATAAAGTAGGCTCATAAGTTTTGATGACCAGTACTCGAACACACAAACAGCAATAATATGGAAAAACAATTTATTATAAGCCCACATTTTCAAAGAAGCAAGGTGAACAGTACCTGATTAGATTTGGTTCACTTTCGCAGTGAAGCTCTGTAATATTTACCACCTAGTCTGCAAGCACACTGAAATATGATTCGATTTTTGACTTGGAATGCAAACAATGTCGTGTCGGCCCGATGGATGAGACAGGACCACCTACATAACACGGAGCAAGTTTGAGAATGCGGCGCCATAATGAGAACCACAGCGACTCTGTGAAGCAGGATTGGTCGTTTGAGATGATGTAACATAAAATATTATTAAAGAAATCAAAATAATGATGAATTTAAATGATCTTAAACTCTGGAACACTGATGATAATGTCTGAACCCATACTGACAAAGTCCTCCAGCCAACAGCAGTAAAGCCAAAGGGACAAAAGTCACACGTACCTGTGGCAAGTAAAAACACTGAAATAAAAGTACCATCCAGCTGAAAACAAACAGTAAACATCACAAATACTCAGTTATATATTTCACTCAATACTGTATGAATAGATGAGGGGGGTGATGCACAATCAAAACATCGGTAGTAATGATGTTATCCTTGTGCTCAGGCTGTTTTACATTCAGCCGATAATGACCACACTGACAGCACATGCCGTATGTCATGTGTCAGTAAAGCACAGGGGACAGTCCAAATCGGCAAAGCTAACAGACTGGAATGTTAAGGCCTAATACACGATCAGCAAGGCAGACACAGGATTACAAAGATGCCATTAATAATTATAACCCCCTGTACTCATCAGGAAGAGAGACTTTAATCTGTCCCCGACCCAACACTGAAACCCAATGTAAATATCAGGACAAAAATGTTTAAAAAAAAAAAAAAAATCTGGAAGAAATAACACTTTTAAAGATTGAGGAAAACTGACCTTGCCTTGTAAACAGTACCATGTACATAAATTAAAGAAAATAAAAATGGCCAATTCCCTGACATGCCCAGCTACAATGTAGTGCAGTGGTAAAGGATATAGCCAATGGAAAAAAGGGCCACAACATCTCGTACCTAATGTCAAAGTTAGAGCTGCAAAAGCTGAGCTCACAAATTCCCTTTCCACTGAAGACAAACGAGATCGTCTTCCTTCTGAGTGCAGCAATCATTTAAATTCCCCGTACCTTGAATGTTACCTCACTGATGTTAGGGGGTTTTCAGTATTTGCCTAGATTAGGAACACAGTCATTCAGAGACACAGTCTGTGCCTCGAGAGGACATTAGCTCGCTAACAACTGCCATCATGTCTGATACAAAAAAAAAGAGAGAATGTAATGTTGTATTCAGTCCTTCTAAAAAACCTGGAAAATCAGCTCATGAACAGAAGCAGTTCCAAGAGCAACAGTATAACACTGTGCTAAAGGTGAGTGTGCTTTTCAAGAAAGGACTGGTATATTCTGCTGTATTAATTTAATATGTAATAATTTTGATTACAGTTAAATGCTTTGTGTGTATTATCTGACCTCTGCATAGGCAAAGACAAAGTTGAAGCTGGGTATAAACATTTTGTGCATTACCACTGAAAGCACAAAAGATGAGTTTGCCTGTACCGTGCTAGGAGCAATAATTCCACAACCTTGACACCACCCTCCTCACAGCAGCTGTATCTTATCCATATTATCTTTAGGGGATACTGTACTCAGTACCTTGTACCTACAGTACGTGTACCATAAACAATATCTGACTGGCTCTTAAAACTGCCACAGGCGAGTTTCAGCCAGAGAGATTAAGACAAGGTGGACTCACACCTGTGCAATCAGCAGCAAGACGTACGAGAGGTTTTGCGGTTGCCATGGAGATCGATAGTACTACTCAGTAGTGCGTGGTCAATCTGGTCCTCAGCAGCCAGAACCTCCCTGACAGCTGCCTCAAACGCAGCTGTGACATTAGTGTCATCTTTAGCACTGGTTTCAAAGTATGGACAGCAGCCGTTCTCTTCACACCAGGCCCGTGCTTCGTCCTCCCCAACCTCCCTCTGCTCCATGTCTACCTTATTGCCAAGCACCACAAAAGGGAACCGCTCAGGGTCTTTGACATCAGAGTAGTACATGAACTCCTTCTTCCAGCCAGCAAGGTTCTGGAAGCTCTGCAGGTCGTTCACGGCGAAGGTGAGCAGGCAGCAGTCTGCGCCTCGGTAAAAGGGCGTGCGGAGTGATTTGAAACGCTCCTGACCTGCCGTGTCCCAGATCTGAAGAGTGACCAGGCGCCCATCCACCTCCAGGTCCCGGTTAAGAAACTCCACGCCAATAGTGTGAAAGGACTGGGAGTCAAAGCGGTCTGTAACATAGCGGTTCATCAGGGAGGATTTGCCCACTCCGCCATCACCCAGCAGGATCACTTTCAGCAGCAGGCTCTTGCCACTCATCATGTTTCCTCCCACCCAGCCAGGCCTCCTCGCAGGGTTGCAGGCCTCCGCACCAGGTGGCAGACCAGGGTTGTCTTCACCTAGAAAGAAGAAGTTGTAGATGATCAAAAGATAAATGCAAATCCCCAATGGGCAACAGGAAATGAAACAAACTGGCTTCTCAGAAACCCTTAGACACCCAGCACTCAGGTTAGATAACTAGAGAAAAAAGCCTGGTGCAACATTTGCATTCAACCTGAAATAAACCCTTCTGAGGAATGAAAGCCATCTGACAGCTGTGTAATGGTTGACTAGTTTCAGGAACAGAGTGACAGGGGTGAAGGACCGAGATGTCTGCCAAAGGTCTTTGGCTTAAAACAACAGGCTGTCAGACTGACTATAGCCTTGTTTACCAACATGACACAGTAATACTAGCTCATGATTGTTTACAAATTGTGTACTGTCTCCTGCTGAAGTGAGCAGGTACCACACATGGAGCAGGACATAGACACTGTACGGTACCTACATCTACTAAGACCTACGCCTCAACAACAGGGTCGACTAAGATCGTAAGCCGACTCTGGAGACGACCACTGCACCTGCGCAAACAACAAACATGTACCAGCTTGTTGTCAACTGTGGCAGACGACATAGGAAAAACTCTCACTGAACTCTCTCGTGGTCTGCTTGTAAAACTGTCACAAAAGTGGCTCAAAAGCAGAAGTGAAGTGGGAACTGAAACAAAGAGCAGTCTTCGTAAAGCGGCGCGTGCTACACACAATAAAACGGTTTTACTGTGTAGCAGCTTAGCAACAAGCTAGCCGGCTAGTCTGGCTTGTTGACATTCACTCCTGATCCGGCTAACGGTTAGCCTCAGTGTATATGTGACTCTAAATATACATTTCACAGCGTTATACTTAACAATAACCTGGTGGTGTTTTATGCGTGTAATAAAATGCATGTAGTATATCTAAGTATTTTTACTCACCCGGTGACTGGTACTTGTTATTGCGTGCTCTGCCGTGCTCCCTACATCTGACTGAGATTGAGTGTCGTGACGTGCACGCCCCGTCAAGGAGCCGCACGTGCACAGCGCGCAGACTCAGTGGGGTCCTAAAGTCCGAAAGGTTAATGGTTGCGCATTAATGACAACAAAGGTGAAAACAAGAGTCCCAAAGACCTGAAAACTACGGAAACCCTAAAAAGAACAGGATTAAATAAAGTTTCTTTTCTCCATTTTGATAACGAGTTTATTTCAGTGGTTTTCTCCAGATATTTTTCTCGTTATCTCGAGACAACAAAGTTTGTTTATAGGACAATTTATAATTAATAATAAATGAATAATACAGTTGTTATCTCGGGAAAACGAAGGATAATTTATCTCGAACTCTCGAGAAAACCAATAACGAAAAATAAATTGTTCTTGGTTTTCTTGAGATAACGAGGAAAAATAAGTAGAGACGTCAGAAAAACCACTGAAATTCACTCGTCATCACGGAAAAAAGAGAAAATACAAATGTATTAAATAATTAATCCGTAATGTTTGATATTTGTATTTTATATCTTTGTGTGCCCTGTTGATCTGATCAGATTTCACCTTTTGGATTATATAAAATCTTTAAAATGGGTGATTCAGAAGAAAATCATGGGGATTCTTAACTCAGATTAGATCACCAGTCTTAGGGTTTGATCCTGATCAAACCTTCAGATTCAAATATTTTATTTGTCACATAGGGTACTCGGAGTGGGCAGTGAAACTATCCACAATGCCATCTGGAATTGATACAAACAAACTCAGCTATAAAAGAGCAACATAATGAAAGAGCAGTATAGACATTAGCAATGTCGTAAGTATTAGAATGAGTCAGTGACAAAAATTTTATTGTTCAAAACGTTTTAGAAGAATCCTTATATCTGTGATCCGTAAACATCAAGATGAATTCTTATCCCACCAGACACCAGGGTGGTGGGTGGCATTGCGAGACAGAATTTCCTTAAAATTGCCAGAATTAACACAAGAGTCCTGAAGACAACCTATAGTATCAGAAGAATAGGTTTAATATAGGCTATTTTTGGCAGACGCTCTTGATTTCCTAGCAGGGCTTTTAAAGTGAAAGGTATTCAGAGTAATTTTAGTCACCCTGTTTTTTTCTCAGACTTTTTTTTTCTCTAACTTTATTTCTTCATATCGACCAAACCTGCAGCCATAATCAGAGACCCAGCTGGTATTTGATAATGGTTTTATTTCAGTAAATACATTACCTTACATGTGATGAATTACATTAAATGAAGAAGAGATTATTCTATTTATATGAATACCGAGGAACCACTCTGGGTGTAAAAATTGCAATAAGCTTCAAAGCAAATGGCAATATCTGTCAACTTTGCCCTCAAGCGCAAGATAGTCAACAGTTACAGCACAGGACAGCGATCGCCAAGCCAATTAAAGGAGTCAAGGAAAGTAAAACTTAAGTCTTATTTACTGATGGAAACACCTTTGACCTGCAATATGAAAACAACAATCTACTTTTTAAGTTCTCGTTTGTGCACAACTTAACAACTTTCTTTTATGTAAAACTATCATTTTTATCATCATCACCAAATTATGGAAATAATATGAGCAAAGTTTTTATTAGTCTTATTAGGTTAACATAATTTTAGTACTCTGAGCATCTTTTAATGAATTTGCACACCACACATGGTAATCTATTTCTGTTCTCCTCCCTGAAAAGATTAGAGGTGCAAGTCTTCACCCTCTTTTATATCCCATTTAAAAACATATTTTTAGTACATATTTGGGCTAGTGGTCTTAACTCACTTTTTATTTGTACTTAATCTTTTATCTATACTTGATTATTTAAATTGATTTTATCATTATTTTGTGTTGCTTTTGTTATTGTAAGTAGTTTGTATTGGCTGTCGTTTTGTTCTTAATTTTGTCTCATAAAGCACTTAGTAGCTTTGTTTGGAAAAGAGCTTATAAATAAAGACTTTATGTATTTATTTATTTAAATTAATTTAGAGGTCAATTTGTCCGAAGTGACCACTATGCTGATTTACCACTGTAGTGTAGTGAGTACAGCTATTGCGCCTCCCCTACTATAGGTGGCGCTGTGTTCGGATTTGTTTCTGAGCGAAGAAGAAGAAAGGCAAAAACGTAGAAGAAGAACTCAGCTGTTTTTATTCTGTAGACTGATGTGAGGCAGCATCCCGTTTTAACGGCGTATGACAGTAAACTTTAACGGAGAGCTGTTGTAAATATATTGTTTTTAGCGTTAAGAAAAGGTTTTCTACATGTGTTTGCTGCAGTGACAAAGGTAGGAAACATTATTCCGATATTCCTGAATGAAACTACTCACACGTATGATTCAAGGACTGTTTGCTCAAGTTACCGTTAGTTACTTACATGGAGAAATAAGTAGATGAATCAGAAAACAACTACTATAGCAAAACGGGAAAGTTAGTCATACGTGTGTGTTTTTGTAACCCCTCAGATGGCAGGTAGGAGCAGGCTGCTGCCCTGTGTGTGTCTGGGGCTGTTTGGTGTCCTGTGCTGGGTCTGGGTCTCCTTCGCCTCCTTTCCCGATGACCAGCTTCACCTGGAGGCCTTGGACGCGGTGGACCGAGGAGCCTTTCAGCCCCAGAGCGCTCTGTCAGACATGGAGTTTGCCTCCATCGCCTCGTACAGAGGACCTGGTAACAGTGACCGTCGCAGTAACAGGGAGCTGCCCATCCTCCTGTGGTGGAGCGGGGGACTGTTCCCACATTTTCCTGGTGACACTGAACGCATTGACTGCGCCACGTCCTCCTGCCTGGTCACAAGCAATCGCAAGGTACCACAGATACTTCTCAAGTTGTTTTCCTTGGCTTACAAAAAAGGGAGATGCATGCACACACTAATAATAATGATCACCTTGAGTCTAATTTTGAGTGTGCTCTTAAAAGGTGCAGCTATACAAACGGACAGCATCCATCATCTTCTATGGGACAGACTTTCGGGCATACGAGGCACCGCTCCCTCGTCTCCGCCACCAGACCTGGGCACTGTTCCACGAGGAGTCACCCATGAATAACTACCTCCTCTCCCACGGACCAGGAATCCGGCTTTTCAATTACACCGCCACATTTCGCAGGGAGTCAGACTATCCCCTGACCCTGCAGTGGCTGCCCTCCCTGGAGTATTTGCTGGAGCCTGTGACCGTGTCCCTGGAGGAGAAGAACCGCCTGAGGAGAGAGGGTCTGGCTCCTGTGCTCTACATGCAGTCTCACTGTGATGTGCCGTCAGACAGAGACAGATATGTCACGGAGCTCATGAAGTACATTGAGGTAAAGTGCTGAAGGTGTTCTTTTAGAGCCCGTTGTGTATCAAGTATACTGCAGTGAATGGGATTTTCCAGTTACAATAAGTAAGAAATGAAAACTCTACAACCCACATGTCATAGCATTGATGTTGACACTATAAACAGAAGTGCAGGTCAGTGATTATTATCACCATACATTATTAAGCAGGTTATGTTTTTGTTGTCAATTTGCACCATTGTGGAAAAAGTTATGAACAGATCTTGAAGATTTATTTTTGATTTTTTAGAGAGATTGGGTATTATCCAAAGAACAAATGATTAGATTCTGAGCGAGATCAGAGGGTAGGATTCTGGCAGAAAAAAATCCTGAAAACTCTTATAATAATGTTTGTTTTAACAAAATAGTGTTGCCTTGGATTATACCTTAAAAAAGGTTTGTGCTCTCTGAGTGCTTTAAAGTATTACTAATGTCATGTTACCACTGGCTGCTGGAATAAGCCAGATGTATGGAGGGAATTCTCATGCATGCTTTGTAGGTGTTTGATATCAGATTTTTTCCTCTTGCTTCGAGACTCTAGATCAGGGGTCTCAAACTCATGCCACGGAGGGCCGACACCCTGCAGGTTTTCTTTCCAACCATCTCCCCAGCAGCTGATCTCACTGATGAGCTCCTTGACTCAAACTGAAGGAGGTGACGATCATTAAAATCACCTGCTTTAGTGACCGGCTGGAAACAAAACCTGCAGGGTCTCGGCCCTCCATGGCACGAGTTTGAGACCCCTGCTCTAGATTGTTTATTTATTTTCTTTATGACAGGACTGATAATAAAGTGTACCATATAATATCATATAATACATTTTAATATTGTCCTTTGCTGATTAAAAGAAAGGTGTTTTCCAGTAGAGCACCTTTGATGGTCTTGTTTTGCCTTTGTTCCTGCTCTGATCACGAATCTTCCTCACAATGTTAAACACTTTCAAGAATAATCTCCTTTATTCTGAGCTCTACCAGTTCCAATCCTGACAATAAGTATGCACCGCACGGAAAATCTCTAAATCGCTCACACATTAGCTTAATATCGTTGATTGCTCTGCTTGCCTTAACACCTCTGTAAATGCTTGGTTAGTATACACCTCAGTGTGGAATCTGTGAATTTCCTTCAGGGATTAAAATGTTAGAGTTTAATTAGCAACATCTAATCAGGGTTTTACATAGACCATTAAATGTGTGTCATTGTCTTATGAATAATCTCCTCCTAAATGTGTGCTAACTGCTTCTCCATCTTTCCCATTTTCTCCCACATTACGTGTCTCTGTGCAGGTGGACTCTTATGGGAAATGTTTGAACAACAAGCCTCTGCCTGAACATCTGGAGGACACCGCCACTGCGACTGGCGAGGAACCCAAATTCATGAATTTTGTTGCACGCTACAAGTTCCACCTGGCACTGGAGAATGGCCTGTGTCCAGATTACATGACGGAGAAGCTGTGGCGGCCTCTCCATCAGGGCTGTGTGCCCGTCTATCGAGGCTCCTCTGTGGTGTCCGACTGGATGCCCAACGACCACGCCGCGATCGTCATAGATAACTTCCCCTCGCCGAAAGCACTCGCTGACTTCCTCAAACATCTGGATCAGAATGATGATGAATATGTGAAATATTTAGAGTTCAAGAACCGCCGACATATAACTAACACTCGCTTACTGGAGGCACTGGAGACCCGCGAGTGGGGGGTTAATGACATGAGTAAACCCAACTACTTAAATGGATTTGAGTGTTACGTGTGTGACCAGGAGAATGCACGATTAGCAGCGGAGCGAGCCTATAGGAAAGCCCCGAAGGAGACTCAACCTCCTCAGCCAAAAATGGCCATTAACTCTCACATGGGATGCCCCCTGCCCACCCCGGGGTACGGAGACGTCCAAGCGTTACCTGAAGATGATGGGTGAGTTTTCATCTTCCAATAATCACTGCATCATATGTAAAAGTTGTCTATTTTCTGTGTGAACAACAGTGTCCTGAGGGAGGAGAAATCAGTCTGTTTTAATAGTCTAATTAGAATATCCTCTGTGATGAGTCTAATCTGTTGGTGTATCTGTCCACAGATGGTTGCAAATATGGCCTCAGGATTACTGGCAGAGCCTTGACCAAGCAGAGGGGCTGGAGTCACTGATAAGACATAACGAGTCAAACCCTTCTCTTTTGTGGAAGCACATCCAAAACATTGCTGTGAGCAGAGCCAGAGGAAATCACTGAGATGGGCCTTGAAACAGAGGATGGAGCATGTCCAGGATTACAGGGGTGTCCCATATTATTCCTCCCCTCAGTTTAAATGAGGGAATGAGGCAGACTTCACTCATTTTTGCACCTGAGCCAAAACCCCTTTCCCCCCAATGAGTAGTTTAACTGTATGATAACTCAGCTGACTTGTTACTTTTGTCCAAGTTTAGTAATGGGGAAAATAACGTTTTAGAGTGTTGTATGCTAATATTTTCAACTCATTTTATGACCATAACCGAGGTGCCATTATAGCCTTTACAGCGTCTTGCATTGTTAGCATTAACTGCATCAGCGAGAGACACATCCTCGTGGGATGCAGCTTTTCATTGGACTGGGGCAGAGCCAAAGACTTGTCCTCTGTACCAAGGGAGCGCTGCCTAACTGTGTGTGAAGACCATCAAGATAGTAGCCGCTGAACTGCATTAGCTTCTTACAGCTGCTCAGCAGGTAGCTGATGGCTATTAACTGACGAAGTCCCATTTATGTACAGAGCTTTTCTTTTTTCTTTTTTTGTGACTATGCAAGGAAAATATTTCACAAGGAGTGGAGAGAGGCAAATGTAAAGTTAAGCACAACCTCTCAGTGGGAAATCACCACTGCATTTAGAAAAAGTAGTTCTCAGGAACAGCTCTGATTTTTTTGTTAGATATTTTAGGATATTACCCTGACTGTTTTCTGTTACATCATCTTTGTGTGCAATATTTTTTAAATCATGCTTTTCTACAACATGTAACTGCTTGAGACAACCATCACAGTCTTTGTGTGTCTACTAGCACACTACTTTTGTATGACATGTTTATACCAGGAAATATATAAATCATTTTATTTTCTTAACAATCAATCATACATGTGAACACACTATTTTGTATCAAGGAGAGAAAAAGAAGTAAACATTTTGTAACATTTTCTTGTTGCTAAATTATAATATTGTTCCCCACTTGCCAGCATTCATCTGTTCAGTCATGTATGCAGCACATCATGTTGAACAGACATATCCTTCATAGTAAACGGAGGCAGATACAGCTTTCACCACCAAGGAAAAAACAAAACACAAGATCATATAACATGTTTGAGGCATTAGAAATGTAACCTACTGTAAGCATCACTGTTAAGTAATCTTATTCAGTTTTAACGGTCTCTTTGATCACCTTAAACTGTATTATTCCAAAGTTCAAAGCAAACATAGTTCAAACTTTTTTTTCTTTTAAAGAAGGGTTCTCACTTTATATGCAAATGAACACGAAGGAAAGGGGACGAGGATAAGAGGCTGCTGAAGAGCTTCGATAATCAGAGCGAGGCGTAGCAGACCTGGCAGTGGACTTTCCCGCAGTGCAGGTACATACCGTCGAAAAGGTCTCCCATAGCCTTACGACACCCCTCACACTGAAAAATCCAAAGAATGTCATTAGAAAGAATAATTATGAGAAAACAGTAAAGAGCAAAACTTGCATCCTTTATAAATTCACAGCATAATATAGGAAATGGTTGTAGCTTGGAAAACATAATTATCTTGTTAACTTTAATGCAGTCATTGACAATATGCTAATGCTAAACAATTTATATTTGAATGTAAGGTGTTATAAATTAATCATTTGGGGAAACATGTTTAACGTTTCCCTTGCAGGACATAGCCACCAGGTCTCAAAAGTGAAGCATATGCCCAAATTTTAAAAAGTGTAATACAACTGAAGGCCACTAGATGCTGGCTCCAAAAACACTAAAACCAATTGGATTTAATTCAAAAATGGTCAATTTCAACCCTGAAATATTCAGTTAACACATTTTTCACACAAGTCATTTCAGTGTCGTTAACTAAAGTCAACTCTATGTTGATCCATCTGAAAATTATTAAGTAGATATTGGGCTTTAAAAAGAGGAAGATTCAGGTGCATAGATAGTTTGATGGACAGGTCTGGTCTCCAATGATTGACAGGTGGTTTGGAGGCTCAAGTCTCATACACATTAGGAAGTGTCCTTGGGTTCAAGGTTCAAACCTCACTCCTACTCACTCCTTAATATCCAAATATGGTCACTTCTGGTTCCAAAAACCAACGTTTACATGTCAAACTCCTGGCTTCATAACACAAGTCCACAAACCAACAGGTAACTACGTCCAGCTCTTAAACATGGTCTGTGATGAAATCTGGCTCTGTCTTAGCTTTATATCTTATAGCTGTGGAGTTGTAGGTGTAAAAACATGTTCCCCCATTTACAGTCATTGTGTTAGTCTTTATGTCATAATTATCCTTCCAATGAGAGAGTAATCTGCTCATACAGTTGTTTTTAAAGTGAACAAAAGTGTACTTCCCTCTCGATCAGGACATTTAACAGACCAACATTTCAACACTGCACCTTCAGAATACTGTATGTAAACAGACAGATGATTTACCTTGAAGCAGTGAGGGTGGCAGTTGATATTGAGGTGCTCAATGGTGATCTTGGAATCATTGCCCACCTGCTCTCCGCAGTACGTGCAGGTGGACGACGGCGGGGCCCTGGGGAGACACAGCGATTGAGACGAGTTAACTGCTGACTCAGGAACAGCTCTTGTGCAACTGCAGCTCTTTCTAGTGAAGTAACCTGTGCTGTGTTTCAGGCCTGTGTGAGGGAAGTTAATAAGTGTAAATAATCCTTTGATGTCCCCGCTTAGCCTCCTAATGAGCAGGCTTGGTGGAATTTCTGCCCTGCTGCTTACACATATCTACTTTTGTCAGAACTGGAAATAACAAGGGAGGGAGAGACAGGGCAGGGACTCGCAGCTGGTTCAAAACAGGTTTAAGGAACTGTGTTGTTGGCAGGAGGAGATGGAGAGAGGAGCTGGTATAGGGGGGTTACTGAAAGGTTAGATCCTGACCCGCTGTGGAAGCAAGAGCAGCGAGAGGAAGCATCTTTTTCTGAAAATAAAATTAATCACATTAAATAAAATGAGGTTCAATTTGATGTGGCAGTGGTAACGCAAATTTTGAAAGTAGTTATTGACTGTAAAAGATGTGAGGTTGGCACAGACTGAATACTGGATGGACGAAGCTAACGTGGCATCACCCGTTGGTTTGTGGACTCGCATTTTGAAGCATGGAGTTTAGTATTTGAACGCGGCCATGTTCGCTTTTTGGAGCCAGAATTGACCAGATTTGGATATGAAGGAAGGAGCGAGGAGGCGGGGCTGATTCTTGAACCTGAGGACACTGCCCAATATGTGTGAGACTTGAGTTCTGGGCTGATCTAATTGGACGCCAGACCTGTCAATCAAACTAACCACACCAATAAATCATATTTTAAAAGTCTAATATTAACTTAATGATGAAATGATTTTCAGATGCACCACCAGATCACTGAGAAGAAGAGTTGAGTAGAGTATTTCAAGATTGAAAAGGACCATTTTTACGAATTTTTTGCATTTCACATTGGTTTCTCTTGTGAGATCTGGTGGTGCTGTTCATTTCTATACACATCTTGGGGGTGTTTTGGAGGCAGAATTGGCTATATTTGGATAAAAGGGGCGGAGCTGTGGAGACACTCTCTCTGTGAGAGTGAGAGAGAGTGGGAAAAAAGTTGAATTTTTGAATGAGAGTCTATTGGATCCAGATTTATCTGTAGCCAGCATCCAGTGGTCATCTGTGGTATTACACTTCTGCATCTGCTTCACTTTTCATACCCGATGACAACCTCCATCTTTTCTATACAGGTGAGAGCGAGTTGCAATAACAAAAAAAACCTGAATGAAAGTAACAGGATAGAGCTGAAAGAAACTGGAGTTTGTAAGTGTAAGCCCTGGATGTCTGTGCACATCAAATATTAGTCACAGTGAAAATGCTAAAAGGAGTTGAAATGCCACTCAAAATGTAAGCTGGAAGTGAACGTCCTGGGAAATATTCAGGTTGAAGTGTTTGAACTGAAAGCAGCTGCAGGAACAATAAAACTCTGAAAGGGTTTGTCCCTTAAAGTGTTAAAAGGAAGAAATCACTCGATGTGTCAATGGTGAAAACAGCTGACTTCCCATTGAACCAGCGAGAAAGAAGTAGAAGTGCTTAGAGAGAAAAAGGTTTAAAGTGGGTTGATGCAGGTTTAAAGATTGTGTTATTACCTGGAGTAAGTGGAGGGGCTGCTGTAGGAGTAACCGATGGAGTTCGAAGTCAAATAATCTGACCCTCTATGGGGGAAAAAAAGCGCAGATAAGTAAATGATCACGAGAGCAGAATGTTTATTCAGCAGAATTTTATATCAATATTGTTATTTGACTGTGTAAATAATTAATTGGTCCTACCTATCGATTCCATCTGTGGCGTTAAGCAAGGACAGCTCACTTGCATTCACGTACTCCTTCACATACACAAACCCCCTGAAGCAGAGGCGGGTGAGGTAAAGAGTGAGTTCATTTGCATAGTTCAAAACAAATATCAGTCGTATTATTTCATTTGCATTTTCTTGTTTGCAAATCACTCACTTTTTGGCTTCGGGCTCTGGTGTTTGGACGCGCTGCTGTTCTTCTATCACTGTCCTGGTGTAGACTTCAGGTCTGAGGACGGACAGACAGACAGAGTGCTGCAGAGTGAGAGTCATCCTTCACTCAGCGACGACAGCCGAGTGATGGCTTATACAGAAGGACTCTACATCTGTCAAATGTAACTCAGGAGATAATCACTTTCTGCCATTGCTTGTTAATGGCATGCTGTTTAACGGGCTGTGATTTGACAAAAGGACATCTCTAATACACATCATTAATCTGACATCTGGAGACTGATAATTAGAGGGAAGGAAATGAGGGCAAATTGAAAGACAATGGGAGAGAATATCTCGTCATTTCACTTCAGAGTGGAATCGGGGATCTGTCTAACCGGGCCTCATGCGGGAGTTGCAGGTAACTTCAGACCCAGAGTTGAGCATTAAGCGGATACAGCTGCGTTCCCACAGGGTTTGGCCTAAATCTCTCTCAGCTTAACTAAGTTGGCTGCGTTACAGAGAGTGCGAAAGAGCAAAATAAACCCACACAACCTAAATATTAGATGGTGTACATTTAATTTTAAATACATTTCATTAAATTAAATTTATTCCGCTCATTGAATAACAGATCAATCTAATTTCCATGCAGCACATTTTTAAATTTCTACAGTCATAAAAGACTGAAAAGCTCCCGTTAAGTGGAGAACCTTGACAAAAGTAAGAAAATCAACAGACCAAAGAGTTGAAAATAACACCGTGGAGAAAGTATCCTCACATTATGCCGCCTGACGTTAACAAGATCATAAACTTACCGATCCATAACGGGCTCTGGCTCGCTGCGTGTCTCCCTGAAAAGTAAAGAAAACTGCATAAGACTTTTATTGTAGGCAGCAGCAGTCAATAAGCTGGATTCAATCCAGTAAAGAAGAATCCTGGACTTTTTATAAGTGTATGAAGCTGATCTTTCTGACTCACAGCTCCACCGGGGTCAGGCTTTATCGACCACATCTGGTCTGTGTTCTATTGTACTGCAGCATTGCCTCATACCGAGCCCTCCTCCCATGCACTGTAATTTTAAACATCACCTACAACACCTCTCCCGCCCATGATCTAAGTATCTGATGTCTCCCCAGCATTTGATCGTGAGATAGGAGTTTTAAGAATTTCAAAAAAGTTTTTTTTCTCCCAAACCTGATGGTGGTGATGGTGGTGACTGTGTGCGTCTCCTCGCGGCTACAAAACAGAGGACATTGTTGCATTATAATAAGTCTGGCAGTATTAAAGTGAAAGCAAAAAAACAAGTTGAGAAAGTTGATTATTCTCAGACCGAGCCGTGAGGAACTTGTATTTAGCTGGCTTTCAATTAAATGGATGACAGCTGCTGAATTTTAAGGTGTAATAACTACAGTAAAAAATAAAAAAAAGGATTTAATGTGCTTTTAATGAGCCTGGCCATAGTGAAGATACCTGTCCTCCTTCTCCTCTTCCTCCTCTTCCTCTTCTCCTCTAGTGGTGATAGTATAGACAGTGGGTGATGTCCATCTGTCCCAGGGGGAGTCATTCTCTTTGGACCTTCAGCACAAACATCACAGGGCAGCATAAGAGGATGGCACATTTCTATACTGTTTATTGTTTACAAAAAAGCCTGGAAGCTGATGTGTTCACCACAGTTGTGAAAGAAATTTGTAACAAATATCTACATCTGACCTATTTTCATCAGCACCAGTGCACAATGTCTTCTGGCTCAGTGAGTAGATACTACAAGAGCCCGGGTGCTTCACCGTAGTGAAAGGGAACGAGGTTATGGGAATAAAAGGAGCCAATAAAAGCAGCTTTTAATAAAAAGATGACTTACTTTCTCTCAAACATGACCATCGTCTGCTGATACTCAGCTTGGCCTTCTGCTTCTGGTTCAGTTTCCCGGCTGAGAGGCAGACATATACATTGAAAGGCTTTTAGCACGTAATGGACAAGGACGGGCGAACGTAGATGAATGAAACATAGTGCGAGTGAGTCAAAGTGTGTCATCACCTCTCCTCCGTGCGCCGAGTTGTGCTGGTTTCCCATGTGCGCGCCCATGACCGATGAGTGCTGAGGCTGAAAGAGTCAGAGAGCAGAGGAGTTGTTGAAGTTGTGACAGATTCACGCGCATCAGACACGAATGTGCGTTAGGTTTTCAGAAATCGATTTCTGCGGGTCCACGCTCTTCCTCATGTTTTCATTTCTAGTTTACAGATCCATTACACAGTTATGCACAAAACTCAGTTTGATACCTTGTGGTGTCAGTGTTGATAGGGATGACGTCATCTGCGAGGGACCCCAGTGCGTCGCCGCTCATGCTGTCAAACATGCAACATATCCAGGAAAGAAAAACATTAGGATGAAACACAAAATCAGCACTGCACAATAACATTTTTAAATACATTTTATAAAGTAATTGTTTAATATAAACTAGGAAATTATTAAAAGTAGCAAATCCTTACATTTAAAAGTTTAAGTAACCCTTTAATTCAGAGTATGTCGTCAGCGGCAGGTCTCCACATGCTTTTTTGGATTACCGTAATTATGTCACGGTTCGCGCAATCAGAAAAATTCCAACAGTTCTGAGACCTGAGATGTTGCACTTCACAGTGGATATAGTGTCATTAAGGTAATTTCACTGCTTCTCTCAGAAAGCGGCCTTTACTAGCCTATATACTACATGTTGTAAGAGTGTAATAACAGTGACGATGAAGCAAATATAGCAGAAATCACAAAAACGAATTTTGATTTTAGAATTTTAGTGAACAAAAACACTGCAACTGCCCGTGAATATTAGATTTTGCATGTTAAATTTGAATTTAAAATCAAAATAAGCACAAAAAGTCCAGGTGGAAATTTGGAGGCTCGGGTGTTAAAGGGTTAAAAAACTGACTATGACAATTAGTGGATTATCAAAATTCCCTCTAAATAATTTTCTTTTGACTTATTCACGTTACCTCTCATATACTGCTAACTAACTAACTTACATTATTTCCGAACTTGTATTTTTGTTCTCCGTGGAAGCAGGTGATGAACTGAGAAAATAAACAAAATAGATCAACATGAGTTTATCAGTAAGATTTAATCTGCCCACAACACAACTTGCTGATAATGTATATTAATTATCGCATTAAGTTACAAATTAAGGCAGTTGTAGTAATGAATAAAGACACTGTGTAGTAACACGATAGCATCAGTGCTGCAAACAGAGGTTACGCTACAGAAAAATGGGTGAATTTGCATTATCATTCCTGTACCTGTTGATGGAAATATCAGAGAGGGGCTGGAGCAGGTCAGAGGAGCTGCAATAGAGAAAAGTGGCTCATAATCAGAAACTGCTGCATTATGCATGCTGAGATGCTATCTGGCAGGCTGGAAAACAGTCATAGCTCCAAACCAATATGATTACCTGTTAGGGGATGTGGTCCCTATCGGATATGGATCAAACGGATCAGCCGAGCTGAAAAACAATTTCACACTGATTTCACTCTCAATTGTCAGCATGGCCCATCTTGTGTCGGAGGAATTCTTATCACACTGACTCATAATGGAAAGATTTAATGCAGTTTGAATGGTAAACAGAAACACAGAGGGACCCACGGCCAAACTCAATCAAAATCAGAATCTGGATGTCTTTGGCAAATGGAAAGACTATTCTGCTGCTGAATAGTACAATCGGTGTACTTCAGGTTTTCTTCACCTAATACGAACCCTGATTCCAGTTTGTACAATTTACACAAAACTCATTATCAATACCAACAAATCAGTCTTTCTTTTAGATATTTTTTTCAAATAAATGAATACGGTTTGGATGATAGATAAACAATTCCTGTGAATCTTTGAAAATAAAATAATGTCATGGAGGTTGCCATTTTAAATGAGCCTGTGTGATGTCAGAGTATTTCAACCAATCAGAAAAATGGGAGGATTTTTCTGATAGGCTGAAATGCTTAACATGTAGAAGCTGGAGAATCATGGCAGCCCACTAGTTTCACTGGGGATGACATATAAAAACAATCACAACTGTTTCATAAATCTTTAAAAATTTGTGATTTTTTTTCAATATTACAAGCTATCAACCTCTGCATGCATTTATGTTACATTTTCTACTCCTTTAAACTGACCTTCCTACATAAGTGAGATGTTTTTTACTTAGTGTCAATGGTGTAAACTATTTTCCAAACACATACTACATGACACACACTAAAAGCTCAAACTACCTTGACTCAGTGACTATGGTTGTCACCCGTGAGCTCCAGGTCCCTGCATTGTCCTCGCTGCTGATAAAAGAAAAAAAATGAAGGCGGGATGAATGGCATGATGGGAAGGAAACAGAGGGCAAGTAAAGGTGAGTGTGGTTGTTCTCATACACTATTTACAATGCCAGTCCATTAGGAAAACTTGAAATCCACTGAACTATTTAACGAGCATGAAAACCATCTGAATATAGAACTGGCTTTTTTCTGTGTGTGTGAGTGTGTGTGTGTATTGTCACACTTTTTGTCAGTAATGATCACAGTTTTGGTCGTTGCTGTGCGACCGTCTCTGTGGGGCTGGCGGGCAGCACAGTTGCAGCACAGAGTTAGTATAAATCATTACAAGGCATATCTGAATAGAATGCATTTCTTAGAAGGAACAGCTCTGCATAGATAGATAATTGTTTAAGAGCAGCCTGTCATCTCCCTCTACCTTTGTGTTTCCTTGGCTGTCTCATCTGTCTGCTTCTCCTCCTCTCGCTGCATGCTGAGGCTGGTGGAGACAAAACAAAGCCGCAATACTAATCAGTACAGAACATTCTCTGCTATTTCCAGTCGTGCTGCAGATAAAACGTGGCTTTCAAAGTAGTCGCTTCAGGAATCTGGGACTTTGTTTCCCTCCAACACAGAGCAGGGGGGTTAAAATAGAAAAGCTGGGAGGAAGAGGAGCCCTGATTTATGGATCAAACTTGAGGTGGATGGGGTTTATTATAAATCTTACAACTCATCGAGCTGGGATGCTTGTCCCCTTCGTCTGTGGGGATAAAAAATTAATGGTGAGGACGGGATGGGGAGCAGAGGACATCACGTGTTTGCCTCTTTCTCACCTGCGTTGCTCTGTGTTCGCTATGATGACATCATTAGCCAGGAGGTCCAGGGTGCCAGAGGTCTTTCCTAGGCTTGACTCACTAAAGACATCAAACACAAAAGTCAAATATGGAGCAGTGTTTGTGTGTGAAGCTCCAACTTTGGCGAGGTAGCTTGAGGTGATATTTTGCTTTGCCATCGACAAGGGACGTATTGATTTTCCTCTAAAGGAGGAATAATCTTCACATAGCTCTGTAACTTGAGGGCTTGGGTGGGAAAAGAGGTCTTCCTGTACCTGTTCAGTCCTCCAAGCAGATCCTGACTCCAACGTCCTGGGCTGGGGGGAACAGGCTCTGCTGGCTGCTCGGGCTCCTCTGAACTGTGGAGGCCAATAAAGGAAACAAAGGTGGATTCAGGATTCAGAGCAGATTTCACAGGCCAGTTGAGGTAGCGGAGAAGGTGATTATAAGAAGTCCAACAGTGCCACCTTGTGGATGATATGCCAAGAATTTCCAAATTTAGTTAGAAACACTTTTTTTTAACAAACCCGTCACTGTCCATGTCCAGGAGATCATGTGTTTCTGCTCCACATGGTGCGAACTCTACAGAATCCTGATCACTGCAGAAAATCAGAGAAAAATATATATTTGTGCACCTGCTTTGACAATAATGCTCATATTCTCCACATCAAATTTTTATGTATCACATTTGATTAAGTGCAATTTGGGAGACGCTCTTGTTTGAGGTTATTTTAGGTGCCTGAAATTGAGATGTGCTTTGAAGACAACACAATGGCAGTTATCCCTTATCTGTTTTCTTGCCAGCCCTGTTATGACATGAATGAGGAAGTTGTTAGTTTTATACCTGTCCTCTGCGACGGCGTCACTCTCCGCTGAGTCTTCTTCCTCCTCTGCCAGCGCTGGCTCATCATCCTTTGAGCTGGAGAGAAAATAAACTCTAATTATCAGATGGCATAATGTTGAGGCTCTGAGCACGTCACTGCCAGGGTAATTTTTTATTTTTTCATATTGATTTCTGCTGGCTTTCATCTTTTGCTGCAAAAATACCTGGATTCAGTTGCGTTGAAAGAAATGAGGGTGTTGGACAAGGTGGTGAGCGTGTCAATGCTGGAGCTGTGAAAATAAATGGACAACATGGCATCCAGGGCAGATTTATGACACAAGAGAAGGAATGAGAGCAAACATACCAAAGAAAAAATATCTGAAAGTACAGCCAGAGCTTTGCTGATGTTTAAGGGTCATTATCATAGTGTTACATACAGGTATGTTATGTTATACCTCTATTAATACTCTGCTATGTGGCATAACAAATCTACTTAAGTAAAATACAAGTTTAATTAGCAATTTTTATTTCTATACATGACATCACTGCACAATTAGAACTAAAGCAGCCTTTCAATGTCCTGGTTGGTTAATGTGGAGCTAGTTCTTACTCCTTTCATAATGATTCAGAGTTTAATCTGTAACAATCAACAATATAAGAGGATATCAAGCTGAGGTGTTTTTGTTAAATATTGTACAAAGTTAATACCAAATAAGGAGTAAAATTAAGACAAGTAAATGTTAAAAAAAATAAATAAATAATCTTCTTGCGGTTGAGTTATTTTCTTCACAGCGTTTTGTTTTGTAAAAATCTTACCTTGGCTTTGGAGATGGTTTAGATTCTGGTTCTGGTTCTGGCTCAGGTTCAGGTTCAGGTTCAGGTTCAGGCTCAGGCTCAGGCTGAGGTTCAGTCTTCACTGTGATGGTTGTTACAGAAGACACTGGGACAGGTGATATTGGGGTGGGGGATATTAGAGTGGGTGACAGTGGGGAATTGGACACTGCAGCAGGTGGGGATGATGGAGTAGGCCACAGTGGCGTTTGAGACGATGGGGAAAGGTCGACCAACAGAGTGTCAGCCTGTGCAGAAATGTCTGAAACCTCAGGTTCTGGCTTTGTGGCGGCTGCTTGAATACACTCAGTTATGAGTTCAGGGAGAGGAGTGGCCACCTTGTTGCAGCCTGGTTTCATGTCTTCAAATGGGTCTTTTCCTATAACAGACACCGGAGCAGGGTCCTCCTTTACAGGCTCCACCTTCACGGGCTCCTCCTTCACGGGCTCCTCCTTCACGGGCTCCTCCTTCACGGGTTGCTCTTTCACAGGTTGCTCTTTCACAGGCTGCGGGGTGGCCTCCTCCACCACCTTGGGCGCAGCCGGCTCATCAACAACCACATCGACAGCTGTCTTCACAGCCGCGTTGGGTCTGTAAACCACACGGATAATGAATGAAAGTGAAGGAACAGAAATCATCTGTTGCACTGGAAATAGAAACATGGCACACGAATTACGTTTTCCGCGGTTTGGGCTGAGGCGCAGAGGCAGCAGATGTGATGGAAACAACAGGGGATGGAGCCACAGCGCTGGCAGGTGCTGGAGTCGCAGCGCTCTCATCATCATCAGTAATCTCCACCCTGAACAATTACAGCCAGGCACATTCACACACACACACACACACACACACACACACACACAGATGAATGCATTGGTGGAGATATGAAAACATTTGGTCAAATAGTTCACAGTTTTTTATGATTTACCTTTTAGCCACAAATGAGATGCTGCTGTTGACCAGTGATGTGTCAGGTGCTGGTTCTTTAGACCTGAGGGTTTTCAAGACACAGTTTTCTTTAATTTCCCCCAATAAATTCTTTAAATGTCTGACATTGAGAGTTTCTAGAGTGGCATAAGATATACATACTCATATTTCTTAGCAGCTGAAAACACATAAGAGCGTTGCTTGGCTGCAGATTTCTTCAAAACACTACTGGCCACCTCAGTCCTGGAAAAATGAATGATTATGATGTTAATGTAATCTCTTTCCCCGGCGTGTGACTTGAGATTGTGCGGGGAGTCTTTACCGCTTCTCCTGCTCCGTGGTGCTAAGCTGGCCCTCCTGCCTCTCTGAAGTGGACCTCACAGTGTGGGGGGCTCTGAGGAACACAAGCGCAAACACACACCTCATGAAAAAACATCCTCGCTCAGCTGGTCAAAGTGGGAATCTGCTCTGCGCTCGCTCACATTTTCTTGTAGGTCTCTGAAGGTTTTTTGGTGAATTGCGATACCCCGCTGTAATGAAAGCAGACGGCTTTAATGTGGGGAATCTAAAAAGGTCAATTTAGGTGCATCTCTTGTAATGCTATTAATTCATTCAAGAGCCATTAACTTAGTCGGGTAAAAGACACTTACCTAAAGCCATTAGTTGCTGAGGATGGAGCAGGCTTGTCGGGATTAGTGAAAACGCCTCTGAAAGACAAAAACACTTGATGTAATTTATGGTTTATTGACTAAATGTTTCATATAGTGCAATTTATCACATTTCTGGCTGAGTGAATCTATACTTTTTGTGTTATTAGTTTTGTGGATGGAGGTGTTTATAATTTCAGAGTTCATAAAAGTGCCGCTCTTACCTGATCAGGTATCCTGGCGTCCGTGCCCTGAGTCCCAAACAGAGACTTGTTATCAGTGCAATCATGTTTCAAAGGGCTCGACAGATAAGGCATTAGAAACTTGTGTTTACCTCTCAGTGTCGGATTTTGTGGGTGGTGGGGTGGAAGTCACCGGTGAAGTAACTGGACTGGTCTCTAAAGGGGCTCCGTTTGAACGTCTGGCTCTGACTTCTGCCATCCTGTATGGACGCACAGAAACTGTTTAGCTGACTGAGTGATAGATAATATGGACAGATTTCAATTCAAAGAAGTGGGCTACCATGGTTTCTCCTCCTCGGGTTTAGTCTCAGGTTCCTGGCGGCGCTGCAACCAGCTGGCATCTCCCCTCAGCTTGGCCCGTACTTGGGTGGAACGCAACACAGATGCTTTGTCTCCCTCTGAGACACAAACATGTGCACATCACACACTCACACATCATCTGCCACATGATACACACTGTAGGCCGCATCATAATGACATCTTAATCATCTCCTGTTTGATAGCATGCTGGATATACAGCTCCACCCCCCCCCCTCCTTTGCGTTGACACTCTCCACATAATCAACCACCTGTATTTTGCATTAGATCAGTGGGATGAGAGAATTCACACACATCAGCGTGATGCAGAGCCGCGCCACCCTCAGCTTTTATTAAGGCAAACGCGTCATCTCACATTCAGATCACATTAGTCAGCCTGCTCACCGTTTGGCATGGTTGTAGATCGCTCTCTCTCCTCTGTGTTTCTTTACACTCCACCTGGAAAATATATCAGTGACATACATTTTTTTCTTTTTTTTATGTAAAATTTTAACAGAAAACCTACTTTAACTCTCAAAATGGTTCTTCCCACGCCGCTGTGTCCCTCCCAATAAGGAACATGTGCTCTGTCACACATTCCTCAGTCTCATCCTTTAAACATGCAGATCTTCCTGTCCTACCACTTTCCAAAAAATACTGCTATTGCCTAAATATGAATGAACATACACACATATTTTCTGACTCTTTGTTACATACATTGTATACTGGCACAGAGTGATTTATGTGATTTAACAAATACCGCCTCCCATTGCTCATTTCCAAATTGGTTGAACCCTTAATTATTTACGGTCAAAAATGAATTGCTCAGAGGCAATCCCACTTCCACAGGGAACTTAAGAAGAAAAGGAAACGACTAATGAAACACTGACGAGTGTTCCCTTATCTGAAAGTAGGCACAGACTATAGCTTATGCAAAATTGTGGAGTACTGCCAAATCCAAAATGCAAATATAACTTCTAAAACTCCCGGGGCTGCGAATTCGCTCCTTCCCAGAGAGCACAGTCGGCACAGTATCTCTTGAGGATATTGTCCTGAATACTGGTGACAAAACAAATACACTGAAGGCTCAGAAAGCGTATTTATCCAAGGTTTACCACATCAGTCCACACGAGATAAATGATTAATGAAGAGCAATGGGCGCAACAGTCAAACCCAACTCATGACAGAGAACCTCCCAGAAAAATGAGAGGGCAAACAGTGATAATCACCAGTCCAACAAACAGTTTATACAACAGCACGGATCTGCTTTTACACACTGGGAAATGCACAAAGTATCAAGGTAGGTTCTTGAATTGTGCTGTGAAGAATAGAAACACCTGAGTGCCTACCTGTTATCACTTTATATCCAGCAGAGCAATGTCCACGGCTTCTGTAATCAGTGTGTCCCTCTGAGTGTGGCTGGTGCGAACACTGGGAAAGTCTTTTTCTGTCTAACAGGTGTCTCAGCCCCTGCGCCAGCAAACAGGTACGGGCGTGAGCACTGACAAGCCCAGCCAGTCATGGAAGGTGCATGTGGGGTGGAGCAGTGTGTGTTTGTCTATTCAATTGTGTGTGCATGTGTGTGTGTGTGTGTGTGTGTGTTGCTAAGAACAAATTTTTGTTTACTACATCTGTGGTTTGTTCATGGGAGTCAGCAAGTACATACAGGTTGTACAGGTGGCAGACTACTCGCAGGATGAGCAGGGGAAGGGGAGGAAGGGAAGAGGAAAGGACGACGACAAGGTGCACAGCATGGCATACATAAATGAAGCGACTCACAGCAACATCTCCTGTGGGAACGCTCATCTCATGCTCACTGGGTAGGAAAAACCCAGGAAGCACACACATCATTAAAATAAGATCAAGGACACCACACAGAAGTGAAGTGAGATAATAAAGTGAAACAGTGGGCCTCACTAGAATAAAAATAACAATCTCAGTTATGAATTTGTGTAAGAAAATTAAACACACACTTAATTTCTTACTCACATTCTTACCAAGTCTGGTAAATGTCAATTATGACGAACCCTGTACTTTACAATCCATACTCTGAAAGCCTATTGTAAACACAACACTCGCTCAGTGTGAATGACTGTGTCAAATAAGTATGTTCCTGCCATTGTCAAGCAATTTCTTCCTCAAAGGGCAGCAGAGCACTTTCTGAGTAATTGGCCACAGTTTACAATCTTTGAAAATACAACGTGAAGATCAACTTGTCTGTGTGACTATAAAAAAAAAAAAAAAAAACAATCTTACACAAGCTGTGCACATATTTACAAAACCTTTTCAAATCAACGACAGGGCGTGATTAGATTTCGCAACATGTCACAGAAAGACGCTTGAAGGGGAAACTGGCAAATCTCAGAGCCAAAGTTTCACTCTGGTGTATTATCTACCTGGATCGCTCTCTCCCCTTTTACACTAAACAAGAAAACCAGTCAGACAGCCTTGCCCAGTGGCTCTGACTCCAGCACTGAATCATTAGGGTGCTGCTGGCGCAGAATTAAAATGAGAATGCAAAGTATCTGAACTTAGACCCGACCTTATTGTCACCACACCAAGACCTGGAATGACAAAAATGCGACACCAAGAAAATGCAAACCTATGTAGTCGGCAACTGATACATTAACATAAATACTGTGGAAACGAGGCACTTCACTGTGTCTACAAGTGGATCAGGTTCATATCTTCACCATCATCAAAATGTAGGAATGGCAAAGAGAATGTGAAAATACGCAGACTGTAGCTCGCTGTGCATTTTTATTGCCCATCCCATTATTGTATGCAGTGACAGTCCTCAAATAGCAGTCTGACAGTTTCCCTAAGTCATGCAAACAAATGCCATCCTGCTGACATATAGTATCTAACACCTGAGTGGCAGAGACACTGCAGTATCACAGTGGAAATAGAAATTGTGTTTGGGGAAAAATGAATTTTGTGTTGTATTTAATCAATGGCCAAATGTTTGCTGACACCAAACATAAGCCCGTATATGATAGGTATCCAATTTCTGGATTATGTCTCTTCTCTTGTGGTAGTTATAATTAAACATTAGTCATAGAGAGAACTTAATTCAGTTCCTCTGTTGCAGACATAACAACATAAACCTTCAGCTGCCTGGTTTATTCATATCATGTGTGTATGATCCAACGTTTCACTGGTTTTAAGGCAAAATATCCCAATTCTGTTTTATGCAGTTAGCTGTTCAGGAGCTTAGCAAAGGTGGACAGGAAGAGGAAACACTAAACTGAGAACAGCATTAAAAGTTTGAAAAATACCCAAACCCTGAAGCCACATATTGGCTGGGAATCACTCAAGGGTATCCATGGGCTATACGAGCAGGAGGAACAATTTAACCACCCAGGAAAAGTTTCAATGTCCATATCGGTACGTGAGTAAAATGCTAGGACAGACTTTTAAACTATGAGCAGTAATATGGTGCTATATTTAGCAGCCTCCCACTTTCTAATAAGGTTTTCTATATAATTTCCTGACCTGACCTGCAGGGATTTGCCCTCATTCAGCTACAAAAGCAATAGCGAGGTCAGCCGCTGATGTTTGGAGATAAGGCCTCGTTCAAAATGAGCAGTTTTATCTGTCCTGAAGGTATTTGATGGGGTTTGAGGTCAGACTCTGTGAAGGCCATTTTAATTCTTTCACTCCAAATTCTGAAAACTATTTCTTAATTAACCTCGTTTGGTGCAGGAGGAAAAATCTGTTGGAGGGAATCGGGGAGCGCTGAAGATTTCACTTACCGTATTTTCCGGACTATAAGCCCCGACTTTTTTCCGACGCTTTGAACCATAGACCGTATATACTTTGGACCCTGCGGCGTAAACACCAGTGTGGCTAATGTTTCGGCGGCACGAAGCTCGTTAGCTTTTTACAAGCTAGCAAGCTCCGTGCCGCCGATACATTTAGCCTCGTCACATCAGACCCGGTCAAAGTGGACCACATGAAACTGTTCGGATAAATTCAATAGCGGCTTATAGACAGGTGCGCTCAATAGTCTGGAAAATACGGTAATTAGAAGTTAGGGACTGATGCCAAAGCTGCTTCAGACTAAAAGTACACAACATTATTTAAATCCATTTGATCCAAGAGTCCTTTTCACATGTTTAATAAGGAGTACATATTCAGTGGAATGTATTAAGGCATTTTAACATTTAAACAGCAGCAATGGAGCACATCACTGAAACACACACACACACATAAAAAAAAAAAACAGGAACGAGAATAACTAAGTCTCAGTGTGTGACCACTGTAATAAATTGTCTTTACTCTTCAGTAAAAACTTCTGGAGCCTCAGACCGCAGTGGATGGACCAATACCAGGATCATTTGCTGCCATCTGCTGGTGGAAGTAGTACATAGCAACTGAAGCAGCACACACGGTGAGGATACACAGTCTGCTGCAGCAGTGAATCATCCATCCAGCATAACCTCATCACTTTATTCTCATCAAGTGTGTAACTGGACTAAAGTCCTCAGCGCGAGGCATCAAGCCCCACGTCGGAGCTGAGGGTAGCTCTGCACCGTGCGTTCGATCCCCTCCTTCAGACTGACCAGCGGCTTGTAGCCCAGCTCCTCTTTGGCACGGTCACAGCTGTAGTAGTGGTGTGTTCCTGCCAGAGCCACTCTCATGGGGGTAAAGGTCGGTTTGAAGGATATCAGAGGACGAAGGATCAAGCTGAGCAGCCACAGGAGCAGAGCCAGGCCGTACACCAGAGTGTAGGGGAGGTGGTACCGAGGGGCAGCGTATCCCAGACCCACCAACACTTCAGACATGAAGTCCCAGAACCGAACTGGCTCATCATTGGTGATGTGATACGGCTGGAAGAGAGGCAGAGGGTACAGGATTCAGCATGGGAGGTCACTGGTGAATAATTACCAATAAAAAGAATTCAAACAGATTCAGTTCAGCTTTGGACTGTTTTTCCTCCTAACTCACTTTTCCACATATGGGGGAGTCTGGTCTCAGGCGTTCAGCAGCCAGGATGTGTCCGTGGACTACGTTTTCCACAAAGGTGAAATCTACCAGGTTGGTCCCATCACTGAAGAAAACAAAGACAGAACTAAGAAAAGAAACTCCACCAACATTTTAAGAAGCAAGAGGGCAGCAGGGAGGCTGATGAGGGAGTGAATGTGGGAGTGCTGCATGTAGGAGTAGAGCCAGAGTTTTGGAGTTTTCAGAAACTAGATCTTTCAACCAAAAAGGTGGAAGCAAATATATGCAAAATAAGACTGTTTTAAATAGTACAAGCAGGGTTAGACACAGCAAAACTGGCAAGGTTAGCAGAATAAGCTGAAGCTTTTGATAATTGGTGCTTTGTACATCAAGTTGTATGAAAACAGAAAAATATAGTTCAACTTTCAGAAATTCTCCCAGTAACTTGTTATTATTGTTTATTTGAGGAGACTCCTACTCTTCCCCTGACACAACTCAATATTGTTTTTCATTAGACCTGCATTGATCCCTAAATAAACTCCCCCAGGGACGAAGAACACAAGTTAAAGTCTCCTATTGTAACAGGACTTCATGTGTAAAATCAGTGGAATGTCCCTTTAAATGGACTGATCGATGTTAAATTACCATATTACAGTAGTGGTATTTCAGTGGTGCAATCACTGAATAACGACTGGGACTCACCCGATGATGAATTTCATCTTCCCCCTGCGAGCCGTGTCCACCAGGATGGGAACCAGCTGCGGGTCCCGGGGACCAAAGATGCCATGAGGCCGAATAGCAACTGTGAGGAAACCCTTCTGCTTGTCACACGCCTCGAGGACCAGCTAAAACCAGACAGATGAAATATTAGAAAAGCTGCACACAAAAGGTGAAGATGTTCCCTGCTGAGGATGACATTGTGTTGTATGATAATACAAATAAAAACAAAAGGAAACTGATATTTATCACATTGTAAATTCTGAAAGGAGTCAATTATTCAGTCAGTTATTCTTTATGAAGTGAAGAGGAGATGACAAACAACAAGGGTAGCACGCACACACACACACACTTAGAAAATTTACAGCCTTCATTTCAAAGTGAAGGTTTTTAGATGAAGGAAGCATACACACTGAATAAAACATGTAGAAGTCAATGTAATAATCTTGTTTTTGGGCAACAGTGTCAACTACTGAGACACTTTGATCACACCAACAAACTAGAAAACCCTCAAAACACACACATACACACACACACACACGAACACCCACCTTTTCCTGCTCAATTTTGGTCTGTGTGTAGTAGTCGATGGGCTTCTTGGCATACGGTAGATCCTCCCTGCCGTTCTTTATGTCCGTCCCCTCAAACACCACACTGGCACTGCTGGTCAGGACCAGTCTCTGGACAGATTAAAACACTTTGATGTCTCCTTCAATTTGTAAACATCAAAATACAAATATTACTAAAAGTAATACTACTGTCATTTATACTGCAACACTGGTTAAATAAATACTGTCTACATACATACATAAAGACTTTTCTGCTGTTCATTTGCTCACTGTAAATTCATCCTCATCTTATTTTCATTGCTGATATTTGTGTTTGTTTGCTACTTGAACACTGTAATTTCAGTTTAATAAAGTGTTTGTGTCTCACCTGTACTCCAGCTTCGATGCAGGCTTGAATAACTGTCTGTGTCCCCTGAATGTTGACCCTCTCAAACAGCGCCCGGTCATCACTCGCAGGGGCCGGGGAGGCACAGTGGAAAACCAGGGACACATCCTTCAGAGCTGGCAGCAGAGCCTGGAAACAGACCGAGAGAGCTTCTCGCATTTATATCAGAACAATGACACTGGGTCAGGCCATGTACCAGTCAAACGTTTGGGTACACCTTATAAAACAAAGACCATGTACAGACAAATGATCTACTCAGTTTGTTACACGTTTAATATTTAATTTAACTTGCATACAGTCCAATCCAAATGTATTGAAACAGTGAGGCCTATTCCTTCATTTTGCTGTCAACATTGGGGCTCGACATTAAAAGATGAATATGAGACAAGAGATCAGTTTCTATTTCCAGGTCACCAACATCTAGATCTGTTAAGGTCAATGTGATTAAAAACACCCATGTTACTCACACTGTCAAACACAGGAGAGGGCAAGTTTTGGTCTGAGGATATTTTGCTGGTTCAGAGGACATTTGCTTAATTTACCTTGATGTTTTGGTTGAATTTTGTTGTATTTTACACATGTTTTATGATACTTGTTTTCAATAGAAGTTGTTCAAATGTGTTTTAATAGAGTGTACCTAGGCTTTTAACTGGCAGAGTGTGTGTATTAAGACTATCAGTGCAAGTGTTCATGAACAAAGTGCAACCTCAGTGGGAATATTCTGATCTCAACAAGGATGAGGATGAAACATTCAAGGTGTTTGGGGATGCAGGTCCACTGGTGCAGCACTTGTGATTTAAGTGTGACCTGCTCTAAGGTCGTAAGTGTGAGAATTAGGTGAAAGCAGTAAGTCTGACCTGCTGGTTGCAGAGGTCTCCCTGGTAGAAAGTGACCCCGGGCAGCTCGTAGCTCTGGCGAATATCAAACACAGAGACAGAATATCCTCGGTCCAGCAGCTTCTCCACCAGGTGTCTGCCCAGGAAACCCGAGCCCCCGATGACTGCACACCGTTTGTTGCCCTGTATGATAAACGATTATTGAGACATCTCACACAAACAAACAACACTTGCATCATAAACAAAGTAGATTTGGTCATTTTTAAACTCACCGGACGAACACGTGTAGCCATAATAAGTGAAAAGAGACCAACAGGTGAGCAAAGCAGGATCTACGACAGGTAAAAAACGTCAAAAGAACGTAATTATATATCGATAATTACAGATTTATACAATTATTGATTGCACGAGACATAAATGTGACGCTTTAGAAAGACGAAATTACTACTGAATTTATAACTTACCTGAATCCAGCGGGTCTAAGTGAACCGAGCAGACTGTTTGAATCAGCTGAGAGAGAGCTGCTCTGTGATTGGTCAAACTGCAGCCCAGCACAGCGGTGACGAGGAGGACAAGCGAATAGCGGTTAAGATACGTCAAAGAACACCACAATATAGACCAATCAGTGATCGAAAAGGAAAGACCACGCCCCTCGACATGTGTCCGACAGAGATATTGCAAAACTTGTGAGTTCATTCGCAGTATTTATGCTTTCTCCCGGCTGTTTTTCGTACTCTGCTAAAACACAGACAGAATAAACCACTTTGTACTGGTTATTTACCAGGGTTAAATGGATGAAAAGAGAATAGAATAGAATAGAATAGAATAGAATGCTCTTTATTGTCATTATACATGCAGTGTACAACGAGATTGCAGAGGTTCTCCTTTTCAGTGCGAACACAGAAGGTGCGAGATTAGGTCTTATAAGACAGTACAAATAGCTCTATTTACAAATATACAATATAATGTAAGGGTAAGTGTCAGAGTAAGTATCAAAAATAAGAGAAATGTGTAAAACAAAGATGTATTGTACAGGATATTCATAGAGTTGTACGGGGGAGGAAAATTAAATTAAATGGAGTGAAAACAGAGTCAGTGAGAAGATGGATAATCTCAAAGTGAAAGAAAACAGCTGTAGTGTAAAACTGTTGTTTGGGCAAATTGAGATTTCGGCCATAGTTGTTCCGTGTTTTTTAAAGTATAAGACGAGATAAGAGATAATAAAACTTTGTTGATCCCACACCAGGGAAACAGCATGATTAGATGCAGTAAAATAGAAAAGAATGGAGAAAACTATTAAAAAAAAAAGTATAGGCTTATGTATATAGCATATACAGCTATATATAATATAGTTTAAAAAAAAAGGAGTGAATGACCCCCCAAAAAATCTTCGTGTTTATTTTGATCTTACTATAATCCACTGTTTTATTATTTTAGGGGGTGCATTGGGGCGATTTCACAAAACAATCTAAAATATTCTAACTATTTTTTAAATGTCATGACTTTTAAAAAATCAATATATTTTACAAGAACACGTTTTAGAGATTATATTAAAAAAATAAAAAACCAAAAAAGGTTATTTTTTGGTATTTGAAAAAGCAAAACAAGACATTATTCTATGCTATAGCAAGACCCTCTGTCTTAAAAAATACTTTGATTATTTTAACTTACAAATTTTATTATTATTTACTACAGTCTTAGCGGAAAACTTTTTGTGTACAAGCAATTCTAAAATAAATAAAAAATAAAAAACAGGTGTAACACTGTTTCTGATTGGTTTCCACAATTCCCTTTTAGAAGTTATTATCTTATTATTAGCAGCATAAAATTTATCAATAATTATATAAGACACTTCCAATAAGTAGTTATTTGTGACGAATAAACCAATGTTTCTTTCAACTGCAATCGTTCACAAAACGAATCTAATATATGACATTAAACTGAATTCAGTCTCTTAACCTCTGAATTTCCCTGACGTTGCATACAGTCTGTAATGTTGTAACAAACCACGTGATTTTCAGCAGCCAATCAGCGTTTTGCCCGACTGCTGCGTTTGTTTTTAACTCCCTTTTGTGCCTATATGCGCCATATTGTAACTCCTCCGTGTCCGTTAACCACTGTGCCCGCCTACCGGTGCAAACGTTGGAACAAATCAAGCATCCAGACTCCGTGACAGCAGCTGGTGTGCATGCTCCTAGCTAAAAAAAAAAAAAATCGTTATTTTTTCCTCTACATTTTTGCAGGTATTTCTAAAACAGGAAGTGTTGATGCATAACACCCTTATCCTACCTTTAGTGTAACTGAACTGTTAATTGAAACGACTGATGTAAAGTAGAAACCGTTGGATCTCCTGCTCCCTAAATGATAGGGAGGCTTCACAGCTCAGACGAAAACAGTGATTGCCTGATATAGATCGGCACTCCTTCTCTGTCACACAAATACACAGCAACTGATGGTGAGTGAAGCTGTTTTATCATCTAATAACAACCTGAATCCATGTCGGTGCGTTGGATGTGCAGATTGTGGATATTTACATTATTATAACAGCTATTCAGTTATTTCTGTAGGGGAAATCTGGGGAAATACCAGATGTGACCTCACTGTCTATGATCATATTGTGTTTAATATCATAATAGGCAACCAGTGCCAAGAGGCCGTCCCTGCAGGGTCCAGTGCCCCCACCTCGCAAAAAGACCACCCCCAAGCCAGAGCTGACCGAGGAGCAGAAGCAGGAGATCAGGGAGGCCTTCGAGCTGTTTGACACCGATGGCTCTGGATTCATCGATGTAAAGGAGCTCAAGGTAAGAGGGCTGAGCATATGACATATAAACAAGGGGACACCATGTTTCTGTGTGCACCTCACTGTCCACCTCTCTAACCCTGTGCCAGGTTGCGATGAGAGCCCTGGGGTTTGAGCCGAAGAAAGAGGAGATCAAGAAGATGATTGGTGAAGTGGATAAAGATGGTACAGGAAAGATCTCCTTCGCTGACTTCCTCACTGTCATGACACAGAAAATGGTAAAGATATTCATATACATATATATCAGGAAGTATTGTACATGCTGTCCAATTACTTGTAACATTAAAGGTAGTTAACTAGTTTTGTCACGTTTCCATACTTTAAACCAGTTAATGTATTACCCACAGTGTCACAACCATAGACGATATATAGAAATGGACGAAGCTAATGTGACGTGAAGCCAGGAGTTTGGTGTTTGAGCGTCGCCATGTTGGTTTTTTTTGGAGCCAGAGGTGACCATATTTGGGTATGAAGGCAGGAGTGAGGAGGCAGGTCTGACCCTTGAACCTGAGGACACTGCCCAATGTTAATAAGACTCATGTTCAGATCTGGTTTCACTGGAGACCACATCTGTCAGTCAGACCAACCACACCCCTAAATCTTCCTCATTTTGAAGCCTAATATCTACTTAATCATGAAATGATTTTCAGACAGACTAGTAAGAAGAGTTGACATTAGCTAATGACATCTGAATGACTTGTGGGAAAAATGTAATGACTGAGTATTTCATGATTGACAACGACCATTGGAGTTTTGTGGCAACAGCATCTTGTGGCCATTGGCAGTGTTTTGTTTTTTTTACACTTTCACTTTTGAGACCTGGTTGCTTTGTCCATTTCTATATACAGTCTATGTAGACAACTTACATACTGCGTTACTAGTTACTTAGTACTACAGACTAACTAACGATACTGATCTAATAAACTACTGGTCGCTGCTATTACTCTGTGTCAGTGTTTTCTGGTGGTAATCTGAACAGGAGATTGATTGACAGGTGGATATAATGATGCAACTGGTTGAAATTGCTCTGACCAGGATGGTAAAAGTCATGTGTTACTGTTTTTTTTGCCCAGAAGTAAAGTTTTATTGGCCAACTTCATTAAGTAAGTGAACAGTATGACTAGTGATGTGACCAAAAAGGATTACCCACACTACCCACCCTATTTCTCATTGCCTACACTGGTATTATTGTATTGGGTGTTCCTTTATCTCTACAAAACTACTCCTGCATCTTGTTTGTTTTAGGCGGAGAAGGACTCTAAAGAGGAGATCCTGAAAGCTTTCCGCCTGTTTGATGATGATGAAACAGGGAAGATCTCCTTTAGGAATTTAAAGAGAGTGGCCAAGGAGCTCGGCGAGAACCTGACAGACGAGGAGCTCCAGGTGAGGCACAGTATTTAGGAATAAAGCAGTACGTAGATATATGAATTATGGTTGGCTGTGTTTTCAAAGCCAAAGGCCACATTTTGAATATCGTCAACACATCATTAGTTCATTATCACCACCAAGCTAGCTTGATTTGCTGGTTCCATCCCTCTGTTCTTACTTTCATTTGCTGTCACGTTGTGTGTTTGTGAAGGAGATGATTGAGGAGGCAGACAGGGATGGAGACGGAGAGGTGAATCAACAGGAGTTCCTCCGCATCATGAAGAAAACCTGCCTGTACTGAGGGACGTGCATGACGTTAGGGTTGGAGATGCAGTGTCGAGGGGGCCGGTGGTGGTTTTATATGTAATGCAGAAAAAAGAAACCCTCATTATTGTGTAGTGCCATATTTTTAAACATTTAACTGTCACCTAATACAATGGAATAAAACAGTTTGAGACTGGAACAAGACATCTGGTGAAATGCCAAATAATCATCTTTTAAAGTAACATGATAATCCACGTAACCAACACAGTAAGAGAATAACCTCTTTCCTGTTTGGAATGCTGCATACTTTTATGAAGAGTATATATATATTGACAATATCAGTGATAATAAGTAGGTTATTTATTTATTATTCAGAAATTCTCAGTGCCTGCCTCAATCCAGTGACGACCACAGTACATTCCAGTGCTTTGTTGAACAGTAGAGTTTGTGCTTTCTGTTAGATCCATCTCAACATTGTTTGGGTTTTACTGGTGACTCCAGTGTTTCATGTTTCATGGCTCTTTTGTACTGGTTTTCCTGAGAAATCTGTAACGTGAGACGCTGGGTAACCACCGTCTCACGTCCGTGCTGCCTGTGGATTTGTGCCTGTGCCTCTCAAAGGGGCGTTTCATCACAATCAGGGAAGCTGCCCGACCTCTCTGACCTGCACGCCTTTTCCCCACTGGTCCCTCTATGATTGTTGATGTATTTTTCTTGTAGCATTAAGTATTTATCCTTCTGTTGTGCATATTTTCTCTTCTGTATTCTTGAATGTTTTGTATTATATATATAGTGGATGGATGAGTAGAATATATTAGTGTTTAAGGTACAGATTAAATATATTGAAGCAGTTTCTCCTGTTCTCTGCTTTTCATTTTTATAAGGGTATGTTTGAAGAACAATCAACAATCTTTATCTTGCATCATAAACTCTTGAATTTATTTAACTGCTGGTAAAATACATGTTTGCCTTTATAAAGCAAATAGTTTACAGGATGATGCTGCTTCCTGACCACAGGACATAGACTTTAAGGAACAGTAAATGGGACATATATACATGCTTAGGTTGATAGAGTGGGAAACTGAGAGCACATGAAAATTTCAGGCATTTTTGAGCATTTATTAAAAAGTTGTGAGTGTTTTATTTGCCACTGCTGGGCTGCCATGATGCAGTCTAACTATCTATTGACCTTTGGTCCATTTCCATTACAGAGGATAGTACCGCCTCCGTGTAGCTGGGAGGATAAGGAAGTAATCTTCAGGATAACTGTTGTGATGTCACAGAAAGTAGTTTGAAGATTTGTTCAGATGAGAAGTGAGTTGTTTTATCTTCAAATATGTTGTTAATTTGTTTAAAAATTTGCTCAACATTTCCAGAGATGTGAGGTCTAACACAACAACCTTGTTGAAGCCAATAATGTAATAACAGCAAATAAAGTAACAACAGCCGATAATGTAATAAATTTTCCATTTTTGAAATGTAATACGCCAATAACCTAATAACTGGCCAATAACGTAGTAAAAGTCCTGAACCGATAACATAATAACTTTTGGCCAATAACATAATAAATCATTACGCTATTGGCCAACAGTTATTATGTTTTCTGTTCAGGGCTTTTATTATGTTATTGGGCTATTACATTTCAAAAAGGGCAAATTTATTACCTTATTGGCTGTTATTACGTTATTGGCTTCAACAAACCTCCATCAGCTGTTCCACCGACCAGGTGGTCAGAGCTCAGAGTCCCTGCTCGCCACATTTTTTAAATATGATTTTACTATTGCACTGAACCCTGTTGTTGAACCTTGGACCATTATTTTTAGTGGGTTTTTTCCCACATTGGACAAAATTGTCAGTCTGATGTCGGGTAGGGAGCACAAAAAAAGTGATGACGCACTGACAAGTCCAACCAGTAACATTTTAGTACCTGTTAGTACCTGATAGTATTTGGAAAACCAAACCAGAGTTGAACCATGTAGTGGAAATGCACCAAAAGTGAAGCCTCTACATATGGCTCATTCACACTGGGACCTACTCGCTTCTCTTCGCTTCGGATCGCTTGGGACTGCCCCCCCTCGGTAGCATTCACATTGCCGAGGATAGTGCCTCCTCAGTGTACCTGGCCGTCATTCGTGACATCATCTTTTATGCGACACACAGATGTGGAAAGAAGCGATGGAGGAACAACTTTTTAACTTTTTTAATTTCTCCCTGCACTGCTGCAAAGTCCTGCGGTAGCCACGTGCAGCCATCTGGTCCGAGAGTTGTTTGTAAATCGTTTCATTTCGGACCGCGCTGTCCAGCTCCCGCTGAATGTTCTCATCTACTAATGTCAAAAAGGTTTGCACCTCGTCCTGAGTCCATGGGGCAGGATTTCTAGTAGCTGATGCCATTTCTCTTCTTGTTGTTATTTTAAACACGTCTGCACGGTTCGGCGAAGATTTAAAAGTGGCGTGCTTGCCGGGAGAGATTACGTGCAGCGCAGTGATGACGCAACGACACAGTGACGATTCCGACCAATAAGATTTTAGTACCTGCTCCGACCTGACC
>OOFC01049177.1:14725-28660 GCA_900323345.1 Pseudochromis fuscus | reverse complement strand
ATTCGTATTAGATGAATATTTTTCCATACCCTAGTTTGCATTTCCCATACTTTTCCAGACCTGGAAATTTATAAAACCCAATTCCATACTTTCATAGGAAGCCTGTAAAATTAACATTTAATTTTAATATTACTATAACTGAAAATGATCATGTTTGCTTATCACCTATGGTACGTAACATGTGTTTCATGAACTAACACAAACACTGTGTTTTTATTTATCTTTTTACAGTATTAAGTAGTTAACTTTTTAATGCACCTGAATTTAAACTAAGATAAATCCAAACTCCAACAAGATCCCAAAATCCTATCAAACACTTCCTCCTACAGAGACCTTGACAGTTGGCAGTATCTAAATTTACTCACAGGAATACTGACAAAAACCTATCTTTGGGCATAGTGTCTCATTTTATATGTCAAAACAATACAAGAACTCTAAAAATACATCTGTGCAAAAAGTGTTTAATAACCCAAAGTAGGTTAAAAACAATGATCAGGAAGTGGATAACAGAAGTATATACTATGTGGGCAGCAGAAGTGTATTTTTTTTCTCCATTGTCAAGGTAACAGCCATTCTGCATGTCACACAAACAAAAAAACCTAGTGTTGTAAATTTAGTTAGTTGTACTTTAGAGTCATCTGAAAATCTACTGGACTGACTTCTTTTTTTTCCCAAAATGTCTATTCATGTAACTCAGAGTTCAACAAGGACAACCTGAAACACTGGTTGAGAGAAAATATTGGTGCAGTTTTTTATGATAAATGACTAAGTGACTTTTTAAAGCCAAACACCAAAATGTTAGCAACTACACTCTCAAATAGGACTATTTTCTGGATTTGGCAACTTTCACACTAAACTAGATCTCCTGGTTTTTTGACTGTCACACAAGCTTATGGCTACATTGAGAAAAATGATTAATCAGATACTGGTGAAGTAAAAGCTATAGCTGTAATTGGTGGGTATTTAAAACTGTAATGCTAAAGAAAAAGAAAACACAACTTGCAATGTGTCTATCAGTAATTTACGGTTCACTCGAGCTACATGTGAAGCTATTTGAGACGATACTCCTACTTTACATACAATTTTACAGTAACGTGAATACAGAACACCTAACGTTAGCTTACAACAGAGGTCTCTGAACCCACCTTGGACACTGCTTTCACATGTTGACTTCTGATCGTGGCAGATTTCTCTTCAAAAGCTTTCGTCCTCGCCTCCTCAGCCAGGCTGTTCAAGAACAGTAGAGTCAGCAGTTCAATCTGAGGGAAAAGAAAAGAAATCCACGTCTTATCTGCTGTGTCAGTTTGCTAGCTAACGTTAGACAAAGCTATCAGACTGTATAATGTTAGCTACCTACCATCGCCTCAGACGCCGGCCTCACGTTTATGTTGCTCTTCGCTTTCGTTTTAATTGTATTTTTCAATCTGGGAGCCTTGTTCAGCATTTTGTTAAGTGTTTCTGTGTGAAACTGAAGTTCACACCACCAAAAAGTTTGTTTACGTTTTTCAATCTCCCGCTTTCCTGAGTTCCGGGTCAACTTCTTCTTCGTGGGTTTTCTTGTTTGTAGTTCCAGCCAAAGATTCTGTTGTTATTTCTACACGTATGCAAAGCGAGGACGAAAACGTGTCAAGAAAAATATATTTCCGATACAAACAGAAAAATACTAAAAACAAATAATAAATAAATAGTCTATTAACCACGCAGAACATTTAAGAGCAGAATCTCTCGTTTTCTTGGCACCTCGGCTCATTGTGTTGGTTGTACTGACACCCAGCGGTAGCTTCCAGGTACTACAATAGCCACCCAGTCTTTCTGTGTCCGGGTCGGAGGATAACAATGGCGGCCACCAGTGAAGCACCAGCCGGCATGAAAAATATGCTGCAGTTTATGAAACTTATTGGACAACTCAAAGTAAGACCTCTACCCAAAGTCACGGCACGATTGTGGTGATTTGGTCTCTGTCAAGAAATAAACATCAACCTAAATTCATGCAGATTTTCTGGGTGTGGGACAGTAGCTTGTTCTTTCAAATTGTTTTGTTGATGTTTTTTTATAGTTGGAAATACTGTATTTCTTTGTGACAATCAAAGTGTATAACAACTCAGTTAATTACAACTTAAGAAGGAAGAAAGGAGACCTACATGTTGGTACTGCAGGAGGAAAACTATTTTAAAAACCCAGTGATTGTCTTAAAGGATCTAACAAGTGCTGGGTGGACAGATTCATATATTTAGATTTTTTTTTAATTCTTGAAATACGTTATAGACGTAAAGCAAACAATTGTGGGATATACACAACATATTATATACATTTCCTGATTCACAATACCCATCACAATCTCAAAAGTCAATGGTCATTTTCTCTAATGTTTTATTTTTCCTAGTCAAGAGTTTAAAAACTGAAGAAATCCAGTGTACCATCAGATTGTGACAACTGGCAAAGACAGTGTTGAAGAATAAAATACAAAGCTAAATTAAAGTTTTTAAGGATTTTGTATCAGTATTTACTCAAAAGTTAAACACATCATAAGGCATGTATTTTAGGAGATTGTTCTTTTGTGTCACTGATGACTTGTGTGCTGGGGATGATGTTACCTGCAGAGGGTGCCACGGACCGGCTGGGTGTACCGGAAGGTGAAGCAGCCTGAGAGTGTATCAGACCACATGTACCGCATGGCCATGATGTCTCTGACCATCACTGACCCCACAGTGGACAAGGACAGGTGGGTTATACACACAGCAGAGTATCAGTCAATGCACCTTTAACATAAGAAACACATTGTGAAAAATTAACAGTAATGATCATTTAAATATGATTTGATTGGAGTTTGTAAACTGAACAATTTTCAACCAATAAGTAATTAGGTTACGAAGGAGTAGTTCACTGCAAAATAAAGAATAAGTTGCTACGGATGATGTCTTCTTTATGCTGGACATCTGTCTGTCCTCAGGTGTATAAAGCTGGCTCTAGTCCACGATATGGCAGAGTGCATTGTGGGAGATATTGCTCCGTCAGACAACATCAGTAAAGCAGAGAAACACAGGAGAGAGGAGGCAAGTAACACAACAGAGTGTAACTGAAATCACACCGGTGGGATTTGTCAGGAAATGATGGAGAACAGAAAAAAGCTTGAGATGCTTTGTTGTTGTCATGTCTCCTCCCTCTCACCTCTCTCAGGAAGCAATGAGACATCTCACAAGTCTTCTACCGGAGGGACTCAAACAGGAGCTTTACAGACTGTGGGAAGTAAGACACTTTGGTGTTTGTTGCAAAGCAGATAGGGATTTCTGCGCTAGTTTTGTGTTGGTTATAAATATATAACACAGATTTGTCTTATCTGCAGGAATATGAATCCCAGAGCAGTCCAGAGGCCAGGCTGGTGAAAGAGTTCGACCTGCTGGAGATGATCCTGCAGGCTCATGAGTATGAGGAGCTGGAGGGAACGCCTGGAAGACTGCAGGAGTTTTTTGACTCCACCACCGGTACATCTCCAGTCTATCTGCTGGTGTCCTTTTTTTTTATCTACCTGCTTTTTTTGGTTTTAATTTTCCATTGTTTTTCTAATGTCTTATTAGGTCGTTTTCATCACCCGGATGTGCTGCAGCTGGTCAGCTCTTTGAACGAAGAAAGAGGAAGTCACATGACCAACACCGACAGCACAAAGACATCTGGGAAATCGCAGACTGCTGCTGAAGGACCAGAACAGCCACACACTACATCACACACTTCCTGATCGGTGTTACATGGAGTGGGTGGGTGGAGACACTGGACTGAAACACACAACCCCTGAACGAGGATGCACAAACAGGTCACATGATCAGACATGCAAGTGGGAAAGCGTATTTTTGGAAGTTTGTTCACTTCATATTTCTGAGTTAAGATCTAGATACACACATAGATATTTCATCAGTATTTTCCCTGACTGTATAAAAAAGTCTATATACTGTTTATTATATATACAGTTTTGTTTTTTTAAATAAGGCTTCACTCCTCAGCAGATTGATGCTCTGAAAAAGAGATAAAAAGAAACTTGGGAACTGGAAGATCATTTCAAAAACAGAGAATGAAAGTCTGAAGCAGCTGCAGACACAAATATTAAAGTCTTTGAAAATCAAAGCAAACTCCCAGATAGTGTTACTGTACAACAGTAATGCATTTAAACAGAAATTATTCTGTAACTGTTATAATTCAAAGTAAACACAGTATCTTTGTATAATAAACCAATGACTTTCTTTGTTCCTACTCCTTGCAGGTTCACTGACAGTTTTCAGTGTGTATTGTAAAAACAGACATAAACCATATTTAGTTTGGTTTAAACAATCTTTAATGTTCATACATCAGCCATAAAAACAGTTATATAATTGGATGAATATGGAAACATGTTACAACATGTTACATCTCCAGGTTTTTATGTTTGAGGTTGTCGTAAAAAAAAAAAAAAATGTCTGGCCTGCTGGTTTTAGTTCCACATGTATGAAATATGTTTGAAATCATTTTCCAATGACAGAACAGGCTTTACCTCAGATATTGTTGTTAGTGGGTCAGATTCCTTCAATACTTGAATGTTGACATGAATTATAATAAACACATTTCATGGACGGACTGGCTTCTTCTCGAGCCACGACAAAGAAAATAAAATCTTTAACACATGAAAGACGACATGAAAACTAAGAAACACAACAACAGCTGAAAGTTTTGAGGTGGCCACAAAGACCTGACCTGAAAAGTTTAACAGAAATACAACAAAAATGACCTTTTTTTAATCTTTTTTTGTTTGGTGAGACTGATTCAGTGCAGCTTCTTCTTAGCACTGAACAAAGTCGACCTGCATCAGAGAGTTAATAACAATAACTTGTGCTCGTGTAGCTTCAACAGAAAAAAGTAACAGCATGTATTATTTAAAGGTTGTATTACAGCTGAGGACTGTTTTACAATCCTCCATATACGCAGTGTTTTGATGCTTCTTATAAACTCCTCTGTCCTACAGTGTGAATGCACCGACTACATAGAAGTGTATAATTGGTGAGGCATTCAAATAGACTCCAGCATCAGGAAATTAGGTTCACTTTCAATATGTAGTATGACCGACTGGCAACGAATCTTTTTAGAGAAAAAAAAAAAAGAGATGCTAGTGTAAATTCGTCTAGTTTCACCCAGGATGTCTGGGGTATTCACATCAAATTTTTACAGCATTAAGTGTTAAAATGTAACATAAAATGTAGTTTTTATTCACACTTATATTTCTACTCAGAACCTAGAAATGTAGTTTTGAATTATTAAGTCAGAAAAGGTTCTGTGTTGAACTGAGTCCAATATGGCTGTTTCCACTTAGGTCGAGTTTACATAGCAAAAGTAGGAATTAATAACTTCTAAAGTTTTGTGACAGCTGAGTTTCCTCTCACGATGACATGAGCCCAAATACGTGATGCTCAACAAATACAGGCTAGAGATGCAGAGAGGGTTTAGGTTCAATATGTGTTCTGGAGTCGACTTTAACATCTGCTTCTCCTCTTTTTCTGTTATTTTTGAAGGTCATTTAAGGTTTTTTAACTTCTGGCTGCCCCTCCTCAGCCCATCTGATCCACATCTGTGGTGAAACATCTGTCTTTAGCTGATGTCATATCCATCAACAACCCTTCAACACCACAGATCTTCAGGCTCTTTGTAATTCTTCTTGTATGATCACACAAAGCTGTGTGTGCTTTTAACATTAGTGGTCTGGATCTTTCAAAATAAAAGCAGAGAACTGCTTGCTTTAGAATATTTAGTCTGATCATTTAGGGTCACAGGAACATTTTCTTAAAAAAATGTCAACACTTGAGAGCAAATAAAAGTATCTTTATCAATTCAGTCAGAGCTTTGAGTAGATATGTGACAAAGTGCTGTGGTACAGCAGTGATAGAGTTCCTGGTTTAAGTCCCGCCTCGTGGTGCGGATGCAGCTCTAACACGGCCTCTCAGAGCTGTCCGTCAAGTTGTTGGTGGGCGTGTCCTGAGAGCTGGCATTAGCTGCAGATGAGAGGACTTCCTCAAAGCTGCCCCCAGTCCCTGTGCCACCGACTTTGGTCTGATAAAAGAGACAAATGTAAAAACAGATAAGATGGCACATGTAAATCTTCTTTCTCTCTGTACATCCTGACTGCACCTCTGTGGTTGTGCTGCAGATCAGGCTCAAGGTGGCAGACTTTTACACACTCTCACCATCAGGCATTTGCAGAGTGCAGAGGAGGACAAGTGGAATTTAAACAGTTTGATTTTACTACATTACAGAGGATGTAAAGATAAAAAATAAATAAAAGATGAAAGGAAATAAGCAATAATTGAACATTTTTCAAAACAGGATAGATGGTTGCAGAAATGAGGACTCCAAAATCAGACGCTGGTCACAAGGTTCAGGCAAAGTTCAGTATCAAGATCACTGTGAATATAAATAACCAGCCAGCTCACTGTCAGAGTGTAAACTGGTAATTACACACAGATTACAGTGTCTTATTCTTTCTGCTTCAGTCACTTTGTAACATCTGGAGGCAACACACTGACCAGCTTCTCTGTGAGCAGCTGCCTTTGTTTCAGACTAGAAAGTTTTTGCTTAAGATGCTTTCAAAATACACTAAATATTAATAATACCTTTATATAAATGAGACCACTGGGAAGCTAACAGATTGTGTTTGTTTATCTCTCTCTCTCTTGCACACACACTGTTTACCTTGATAGTAGAAACTGTGTTTTCAACCTTCTCCTCGAAAGACTTGAAGCTGGGAGAGTTTCTGTAAAAGAAAATATTTGCTGATTTATTCCTAATTATTGGCAGATGTATAAAGTTTAAGGGGGTTAAGGCAACTGAAAACAACACAGAGGGTGTGAGCATGAGAAAACCTCACAGGTATTTTAGCTGCTTTGGGTTCATCAGTGTCAGCATGACCTCATCACATCATATTTATTCAGGTTATAGTCGAATTTTACCACAAAAGACACAAAATAACAACAACAAAAAAACAGATAAAATGATTCTCTCTTTCATAAACACACCCACACGAGTAAGTAAACAAGCACAAAGTGGTTACCTCATGGTGGGCATGCTCATAGAGTGTCTGATAGAGTAACTGTCCCCAGAGAGCGTGGTGAGAGAAGAGTTAATGATTAGCACAGGTTACACACACACTCACACAAAACCACAGGCAACAGAAAGGCAAGAGAGAGCCCTGCTTTTAGTGTCCATGTGCTGAGTCCCATACAACAGTTTCAAGATGAATTGATTTTGCAGGGAAGCTGAAGGGAAGCAGGTAACAGCTCCATCCTCAACACTGACAGACACACATTACATCAACTGCATCTCTCATGTCGTCATGGTCTCCAAATGAGCTTGTTGAAGCAGATAATGTAATAAATTTGCCCTTTTTGAAATGTAATAGGCCAATAACGAAATAAAAGTTCTGAACCGATAATGTAATAATTATTACGGTATTGGCTGCTTGTGATGTTATTGGCCTGGTAAAAGAAAAAACTTTGCAAATGTAATAACTATTAGCCAAAAGTTATTACGTTATTGGTTCAGGACTTTACATTATCGGCTTCAACAGAGCTTGTTCTGCTGCGTCATCTCGTTCACATGACTCACCGAGACCACTTATTTGGACTGTTCAGAAATCAATTTGATTTGATCCTGGACTGAGACGAGCACCTGACTGATGGATACTGAGATCCTACACAGCGTTTACTCAGCTGACTGAGTCCTTACTGTACCATCCAGTTAGTTATCAGCTGATCTGGCTCAAACCTACTGAGTTAACACTCACTGCACAGGAGTATCTAGTTAGGAACAACTAATGTGACACAATCAGCTGTGTGATTCTTACCCTATGGAGTTGGACCTTGGGAAGCATGGAGGGAGATGAAAACATGTCAGGATAGTTTTACAAGCCACTGTCAGCCATTTCAGTCACACTTTTTCAACTTCACACCCAACATGTGTGTAAAAAAACAAATCACTATTAATCACTATTCCCACGTTAAGCACATAAAATATCTGTCAGAGGATGTAAACACAACAAGGAAACAAAACACACAACTTTGATCCAATGGATGATTGTCAAACATTTTGAACACACACACACACACACTGCAAAGTTAAGAGTAAAAGTTAGTCGTCATTAACAAGAGACATAACAAATGAGTGAAAAGTCTCATTTGTAACTGTAGAAATAAAAACGTTATATTAAAGACAGATATAATATGAAAGAGCAGATTTTTTCATCCCTTTCAAGTGATATTCATCTTTCCATTGTTATTTTTGAGATAGATACAATTATTTCTTTCCTCTTTCTTGTTTCTCATTGTAAGACTGTATCAGTTTAAATGTGTTTGTTTATTTATTTAAAGTTTGATTGACACCACAAAATGACATGCAGGTGAAACACATCAAACTTACACCGCAAAAAATATTCAACCATGCCCATACAAACCAAACCTACTGTGTGTGTAAACTCTAATGAACATACCTCCGTGGGAACAGTAACTCTAGACCAACCATGCTGGAATACACCAAAGATAATAAGTTGTTTCCTTTTTTGTAAACAAAAAACATTTTCTTTACAGTTTCCCACTATTAACACTAACAGGTACTTAAAACATCAGGAAAACATTTTTTTAGGTTACAACAACTTAGGTTAAATATATAATGTTGGCTGTTATTAATCCTACAGTTTCATTGTCTTCAGTAATATTTCACAGCACTGTGGAGAGTAGCCTTGCTCTCTTAACAATTTGAAGATTGGTCCAAACTGTCAAAATGAACATGAACTCTTTTTCTGCTGAAACAAGCCAACATGTCTCTGTGGACACTGCTGCTGCCTCTTCAGTCTGGTCCTCGACCTTCACAAAGCTTTTCTTCTGCTTTCTCCTGCATATTCTCCCTGCAACACGCACGTCCTGTCACACGTGACGTCACACGGACGCACATCGCCCAGCCTCCTCTTGTCATCGCGCACACACACAAAATGCTGTATTTATTCCAGCACAGTCTGTTAGAAGTCGGCAACAAAAGAAAGACAGAGACTGAGGGAGACAGACTTTGCCTCGAGCCCTTCAGCTCCCTCAGAAAGCAGCTTAATGTTGGCTTACATAATCTCAAGCTCCCCTAAACTGGTTAGAGCGAGAGTCAAAACTCTGCGCTCTCGGAGACGCAGAGATGGGTGAAGCACAGATAAAAAACAGGTCTGTAGATAAGGTTAAACTCAGTTAAACCTTCTGCGCTGTATTGTCCTCTGTGAGCCACAAAGACACTGAGGCAGAGGTTTGAACAGCGAGTGAGTGAAGGAGTTAAAAACTGTGCAATCAGTGTGATAAGCACATCTAAATTTGGACCCTTTCAGCTCTAATGTAGCTTCTCTGAAGACACTCAAATAAGACCACTTGTCCTTGACTTGGCACTTGTACAGACACCATGACCGAGACCCTTCACAGACGAGTGTATTCACCCACACTCCTCCACACAAGAGCAGCATTTAACATAATGTTTGACCCATCCTGTAAATTTACTCTGAACGTACAAACAACATTGCTTGGATCAGCTCTTGTCTGTTTAAAGCTTGAGCTGAGAGACGAAGCCCTTCATGTGTCAACAAAGCGTGTTTGTGTGATGTATTATCAGCCAACACACACAGACTGTGGTCACTGGTTGGCAGGTGAGCAGCAGGAGAACGGTCATGGCGTACCTCATGTCTCCAAACTTCCTGGTGATGGCGCTGCCGAGGGTGCTGAAGGCGGCCGTGGTTTTCTGACCTGCTGTGGACAATGTCTCTGATGTCTTCTTATAGCTGAGAAATAAACACATATGTCACAATCAAGCAATGTCCTCAACCTCTTCTAATAAAACACACATGCTGTTCATTTTCACTCATGTTTCCAGGGTTGGCCTTGTGTTTACATTTGCTTCACCTGTCACAGCTTTAAGCCATCGTCTCCATCACCCAGTTTCTCCCTGACCTCACACTGCTGTGGTCGCACTGGTTCATTATGAATGAGGATGGAGGCCGTGTGTGTAAAGTGATCTTCAGGATGAAGTGTAACTCGATAAGTAAGGCGGCCTTCGGAGACTATCCACTTGCTCCTTTCTGTCTCTTGGTGTCTGGATAAAAGCTCAGCGCTGACCATCTAATCAGGAAATTAAATTGTTTCTCTGCACACTGAAATATAAAGTTCAACATTTTGGGAAATCTCTCTCTCTCTCTAGCACTAAAGCTGAGTGATGTAGCAAAAAGTTAGTAAAAAGAGTGGAGATAAAAGGGAAACAGCTACCACACTTCTCCACAATAGTAACAAATATCCACCGACAGGCACTTCTGATGCTCACTAATATATATTAACTCTTTTTACACAGGTCATTCTGGTGTCATTAGATAAAGTTAATTCTTGTTATCAATCATCTGTAGATATTAGGCTTTAAACAGAGGAAGATTTAGGGGCGTGGTTAGTTTGATTGACAGGCTCGACTTCCAATTAGACCAGTGCTGAAGTCTCATAACCATTGGGCAGTGCCCTCAGGTTCAAGGGTGAGACCCGCCTCCTCAATCCTCACTTCATATCCAAATATGGTCACTTCTGGCTCCAAACAACCAACATGGCGACATTCAAACACCCTGTATTCTATGTACAGTCACCAAATTTTAAGAATACATTTATTTATAGTTTTTAGTTTCCATATAAGAATGAGAAATTCAACATTTGAAAAAAAAGGGAAGTTGAAAATGCAGATAACATGAACAGTAAACGTTTCCTATTGCATGTAGTAGGAACTGACAGAGAAAGATAACCCAGGGTTGTTACTGAAGAGAACATGTGCTGCTAATACTGAGGTCATCAAGGGCCTTAAGCACTGCTGTGTTTTTAATCAGGTTTATCATGTCTGTTACAGCGAGCACACAACAAAGATAACAAATCACACCCATGCTGTGCATCAAGGACCAGAGGATTATGTTTTTTAAATTGGCTTTTTGATATCTGTGTTTTCCACTGGGTACTCGCAGTTTGGAGTTAATGCTACCTGCTCTTTGTGTGTCTGTGTGTGTGTGTGTGTGTGTCCTACAAAGAGCATCTGTGTTGACAGCAAATAGAAAAGCCATTCTGTTGTGTGCATCAATACACAATTGGACACACATACACACACTGTAAACTTGCAGACTGTTATTATGCAGCTTGCCACTCTCACACAGACACACAAACACACTGACTTACGCCGTGGAGCTCTGCATGTCGTGCCAGCCTCGGCTGAAGTTGTTTCTGAGCTCGTTCAGAGGAGTGATGCCCAGTTTCTGTTTGAGCTCTGCGTGCTGCTTCTCTTTGGACGACAAAACCTGCTTCAATGTATTGATCTCCTCTTCCAACTGGACACACACAGAAACACAAAGAGCTACTTAAACAGGCTTCATTCAACACATGAAGAGTTACTGCTCAGTCGGTGTGCAAATGTGTTGTATATATACTTTAGCCAGTTCTTGCTGGATCTCCTCTCTCTCCTCCTCTGTCATGATGGAGTTGTTCAGGTTGACTTCTGACACTAAATCTTCATCAGCTTCTCTGAGTGGCTCAGAGTCCAGAAAACCTGTTTACAACACACAGAAAAAGCTGTATGAGTGTATGTTACTGTATCACTGTGTTACATCATACTGTAATTTATAGCTGGGAACTTATTCACTTGTTTATATCTGTATCTGGATCAGGTACTGGAATCAACTTCATGAACATATTATATTTGATTTCTGCAGTTCCCATTTGTCATATTGAGTCACGTTGGATAAAAGTTTAATATAATTTCAGAAAGAAATTAGAAAGACTCCCACTTCATCTCACTGTGCTTTTGCATGCACTACAGTTCAGTCTCTGCCATCTGTCTGACTGTCTCTGTCTCTGTCCACACATCTGTCTGTGTGTCTGTCCGTCCTGTCTGACTGAGTCTCTGTCCGACAGTTATGTAATCTGTGGTTGCGGCCTGTGGCGCTCTAATCTGGCTTAACTGATGTGGATTATCTTGCTTTAACTCTGCTGACCAACACTACAGACACACACACACAGACACACACACAGGCTGAATTTCAAGTTGCGATAATTGATTCCAGTGGTTTAGCATGAATACAGGGAATCTGAACCAACATTAAACACATTATATAAAACCTCTGGTTGTGTATACCAGCGGCATCACATGTGTAACATTTCATCTTTACAATGAACTTATAACACTTTAAATACAGTTTTGCAAGGTAAAAGACACTTTCCTTCATCGTCTTCACTTGCCTCAAACAGAAACAACTTATTATACTGTTTGGACACCATTTGTTCTGAAGTGAACAATATTGTGTCATATGCACAATTCCACTGACACACCCACACACTGTCTTTAGATGGGGATCCTCATTAAACTTCTAACTGTGCTGTGTAAATAGAAATGGACGAACAATTTCCTGTCGGGGATCAATAAAGTATTTGTGATTCTGATCTGATGGTCAGTCTGGTGTGAGTCCACAAACCAGTGGATGTTGTAACGTTAGCGTCGTCCACTCTATATACACTAACTGCTTCTGAAGCACCCCTGGGAGAATGGTTGCAGTGCACACCACATATCTGAAGAAGGCCAAAATAATAAAAATAATAATAATAATAATAATAATAATAATAATAATAATAATAATAATAATAATTGTACTTCTGAGAAATTATCAAAAATTGTTATGAAGCAGAATCCATAATAGACTTTAATGGAACAGAACAGACACCCAACAAACACTGAGAAAAATAAAATGAGAGCAACCTGTTAACAGAAATAAACAGCTTTAGTATGATTAGCCTCATATTGTTGCAGGATTTCCCACAGGATATTCGTGAAGGGCAAATCAGGGCACACAGGAACCACACAGTACCAGGCAACTGCAGGACGGCAAGTGTACACACAACACAGGAGGCAAATACATCCAGGTCATTGTGTCAAAGTATCTGCTGTGTGCCTGTGAAATGAAATGAGTTACTGTACCTGCAGTCAGGTGTCCTCTCTCTTCACGTGGCAGCATTATAAGGAGACAATGAGGTTAGTAAAGACAGACATGCTGCTGGATGTCCACTGACAATAACAGCTTCTATAACATAGCTCTTAACACCACAGTGTTTTCAAAACTAAGGTTAAAGAGGGGCCGGCAGCACGACACACAGCACAAAAGTACAGCTTATAGCACTAAAGTCAAGCACAGCATGCAGCGGTTCAGTTCATGGCAGGCCTTTCTATAGAGGGGAGCTATTTCTACCAACATAACACAGCAGGGGGACAAAGAGATTGTTAAACCCCCACGGCTCCAGTGGAAGCTTTTCATGTCCATCTTAAGTGCACTGAGAAATCAGACTGAGGATTTGTCCCTGTTCACATGTCCATGAGAAGACAGTGAGAGCCTTAATTTAAACTATTTTTTTAACCAGTGTGAGTTATTAATCAATCTACAAACATGAAACAAGCACACAAGAGATGGAAACAATAAGCCAAGATTTCACACATCCACAATCTCCCATCTAAACAGAAAGTCTTTCCTTTGGTTAAGTCATTTTCACGTCTTTGGGCTTTTACCAAAATACCGTATTTTCCGGACTATAAGCCGCTACTTTTTTCCGACGCTTTGAACCCTGCGGCTTACACACCGGTGTGGCTCAGTATCAGCGGCACGAAGCTCGTTGGCTTTTTACAAGCTAGCAAGCTCCGTGCCGCCGATACATTTAGCCTCGTCACATCAGACCCGGTCAGAGTGGACCACATGAAACTGTTCGGATAAATTCAATAGCGGCTTATAGACAGGTGCGCTCAATAGTCTGGAAAATACGGTAATTAGAAGTTAGGGACTGATGCCAAAGCTGCTTCAGACTAAAAGCACACAACATTATTTAAATCCATTTGATCCAAGAG
>OOFC01049177.1:4429-14705 GCA_900323345.1 Pseudochromis fuscus | reverse complement strand
ACAAGCTAGCAAGCTCTGTGCCGCCGATACATTTAGCCTCGTCACATCAGACCCGGTCAGAGTGGACCACATGAAACTGTTCGAATAAATTCAATAGCAGCTTATAGACAGATGTGCTCAATAGTCTGGAAAATACGGTAATTTTGTTACTTTAAAGGTAAGAATTACGTTTCAGATTTAGCACACTGGTTTTAAAGATAAGTAACATGTGGGAAAGCTGATTTGTCAGCGAATACAAGTTTTGTTTTAGCTGATGCAGGTTTCATGTAGCTAATTATAATTTGTATATAAGAGATGGACATGATCACCGTGACGTCACCTGTTGGTTTGTGAACTCGCATTTTGAAGCCAGGAGTTTGACATTTGAACGTTGCCATGTTGGTTATTTGGAGCCAGAAGTGACCATATTTGGATATGAAGGGAGGAGTGAGGAGGCGGGTCTGACCCTTGAACCTGAGGACACTGCTCAGTGTCAGTGTATGAGACTTGAGTTCACCACCCCGCTAAACCACCTGTAAATCATTGGAGACCACACCTGTCAATCAAACTAACCACACCCCCAGGTTCTAGTGGCCATCAGTGGTATTGCACTGTTGTTTATTTCCACACTGGCTTCACTTTTGAGACCTGGTGCCTACATCCATCTCTTTTATACAGTCTATGAAGCTAACACAGGTTTCTTTTTAGCAAACATGTTTTCTTTTAGGCCACTATATTTAATTTCTAACTAGTGGGTTTTCTTTACCTAATGTCGTTTTTTAGTAGCTAACACTTTTCAGGTTGTTCTTTCTTTAGCGATTTATTCATTTTTAGTTCGCACAAACTTTCTTTCAGCAAATGCAAACTTTTTTGTTTCCTAATTAGTGAACTTTCATCTCTGGCTCACTTTTAGCAAACTTTGTAACTAAGTTATTTCTTTTGATCCTACACCGGTTTCCTTTTAGTTAGCACAGGTAGCTAACTTGTTTCCTTTTTTTTAATGAGCAAATGCAACTTTTTAAAATTTATTTATTTATTTATTTTTTTAGCTAAAGCAAGTTTTGTTTTACCTGACATAAGTTTCCTTTTAGCTAAAAAAAAACCCCAAAAGCATACACTGGTGTCTTCTTACCTAGCACAGTTCTTGTTAAACTTGAAGGAAAGTAAGTACAGGAAAGTGGATTTTTGGCTCTCACATTTCAGAACAGGCAGTGTCTGTATGTCAGGATTGTTTTTGAGAGTCACATGAATTACAGTTCATTATCATGGAAACAAAAGTCAGAGTGTCTGAGCTGATTCTTACATTATCTGCTGGATGGAGCAGTGTCTTTAAATACAATGTGAAGCTGTACTAGTACATCTGGCAGATCTCCTGCTCTTTCGCTTTAAATTAAATTTACACTGAAAAATCTGATTGTGTTTTTTTGAAAGGTTCATGATGCACTGTTCTAGCATTTGTCAGTTTGCTGGTATCTGAGGAATGCTGAAACCTAGACGAGGCTCTCTGGGTAAAATCAAACAGATAAACATTTAAAACAGGACTCAAGGTCCTGAGGAAACCTGCTCTGACAATGTCACTATTCATAATGTAACTCTAGCTCTACATTACACTGAAGCAGCAGGTGAATGGAAAGATTAAAACTGTGCCAACAGCTACTAAATGATCATTTTTGTTCCTTTTAAAACTTGTAAATCTTTTTATCTTCACCGATTCTGACGTCTACAATGTTTAAAAACCTGCTCACGTACTTCAACCTGAGTATCTTTTGTGCTGCAGCTGAACTACAACAGTGAGGCATTTCACTTTGAACACTTACTCATAGCAATCCTGGAAACAAGCATATGAGTAAAATGTCTCAAAATGTTTCAGATATTAACATAAGCGATCTTGATCCTTAAAACCCCAAATTACCAGATACAGAGCTGTCAGGGCAGCTGTTCAACCAAAGTGAAAGATCATCTATTCTACTGGCTCTAGTCTACATCCCTCATCACCTGTACTGTCCAGCTGCATGTCCCAAGTGGTGGACATGACCCAGCTGTCAGAGTGGGACACTGATGAGTGACCCCACTGATCCTCCCTTGGTGGTGGTGGTGGTGAGGTTTTACCCCACTCTGTTAGGTTATCCCCATTCTGGATCACCGAACCCAAGTCTTCCTCATGTGAGCTCCTCTTAATCGAATCCTCACCAGAGGGGTAAAACATACCCTGATTCAAACCTAAGCAAAGTCAAAATGTAATACATTTTCAGTAACACAAAGATATAGACTCTTCCTATGTTGCAAGCGAATAGGTTTAATTTAGTATTTTAGCTTAATCCTAGAAAACAAAAGTAAAATCAGAGTCCTTGGGAACCGTCTGTGGGATTGCAGCATACATAATGCAACTTTGGGACTTAGATCTGTTATAATATCTGATAACAAGCAAACTGGAGGCTAAATTTATTACATAAACCTGTACTAATAAATGTTCAGCCACTTGGGGGCATCTAGTTTAACCCTCTTAAAGGTGGTGTATTGAATATGTTAGCTAAACAATGCTCATTTACACGTCCAGCAGACACAGAGCCACATTAGCATTAATATGGCTTCATATAAATGATTCATTATAATGCCACAACAGTAACATAGGCTGCAAAACAAAAAATCTGCTGAAAGACGCTAAAATACATTTCAGGGAAATGGGAAGTTTGGTAATCGGTGATATAAAAATATTTGTTAGTGCAGCTTTAATGTTTCCCCTCTAGAGCTGGAGCTAATGACTATTTTAATAGTTGATGAAGCATCAACTACTGAAATGATTCTTCGACAAATCAGATTATTAATCACATAATTATTAAATGGATCTTATTTAGCTGTCAGCTTTCAAATTTAGCCCGAGTTTGTTTAAATATGTGCTAATTAATAATAAAGACAAGAAAGATGAAAACTTAATTCAAAAATACATCTTTTTATTAACTTTGCTGCTGATATTAACTACTGATACAGGAAATAAACTGGCAGCGACTGCCTGCCGATTGTTTACTTTCTACTTTTATTATCGATTTTTGTCAACTAATCATTGCATCCCTATTCCCCCCATGTAAATTCAAACTTAAAATCTGTGCAGGTAAATTATAAGTTAGAAAAGAGGTGTCGAACACCACCACTGCTGACTTGGGTAAATTTATTTTAAATATGTCTACCTCAGATATGTGGCGTGGAAGAACTATTTAAATGTCCTATTTATGTTAAAAGATTAACTGTGGTATTATTACAGGACAGTACAGTTTACTCACTCAGACCACACTCACTCACTCTCCTGAATATTTGTCAAATCAACACTGAATCACATGTCGGTAAAAAATAGTTGCTGTACTGATTTCTAGTTTTAATCGTGCAGTACTTCTACCAAAAAAACCTGATCAGTGATGCTTTGACGTCACTGCTTTGTGTGATTCAGTGTGGATTTACGTACTTCATTGTTTTACTGGGAGAGTTGAGTCTTACCCTGCTCTCCCTCATCTGTGGCTGAGTTAACCCATTCCTCTCCAGGACCCATGCTGCCCCAGTCCACCACTGCGTCACTCAAAACACTAGAGTACAACTCTGCAGCGGAGGCAAGGCAGCAGGGTGAGAGGAGATAAGAAAACTGGTTATACACACAAACACATTGGTTTGATGCTCTGCTCCAGTGTTCATTACAGCCCTGCCAGTCACACTGAGGTCTGGTTTACTGCACTTTATCTGACTATGCATTTGCACAGGGACAGGAAAGGTGACTTCTGACCTTCTGTGACACAGATCCGTACCTCACTGAGCTCTTCAAACAGGATTTACCTGATTCTTCTTCCACACCAGGGACAAATCTGTGCCGCGGACAGTTTACAACAAGATCCTTGGCAACTTTAAAACAATCCAGAATGAAAAGCTGAAGTTATGAAGCAATGCAAGTTCTCCAGTTGCTGACGAATACTCGTTTCACCACAACAGGAGGAAGAAGCTCAGCACAAAAGGCTAGTTTCACTCACTGTCACTTCCCTCTGGCTCCATAGTTTGATCTACAACAAAACTGACGGGTAAACCGCTTTTTTCCAAGGGAGTGAGAATCACAGGTTTCAGTGTAAAACATAAACAAAGTATGAAATTCAGATGACATACATTTCACAGAGAAATTCCAGGTTTAGTGGCATGTACTGAAACACTTGATGCATCATTTTTAGCAGATCAAAAGCAGGTGATGGGTGATTTTGAAGGCCTTTTCTGCACGATGGAGGAAAATCCCTTCTTCGCGCTCCTTTTTCTCCCCCTTGCTTTTTGTGGGGGTGAAATACCTCCGGTCACAAGATTACAATTTGGCCCCCTTGGTCATGTGGCTATGCTAAATCAGAGGCTCGGGGATGGTCATATGGCTGGAAAAATCAATTAAAGCTAAACCAGATGCCAAGATGCCAAACAGAAATCACACTGTACATACTGTATCTGAACCTTTTTAATCCAGGATTCAGCTTTAAGTCATTACAGTTGCATTTACACAGGGAAGTTAAAAGGACTAATGTCAGAGATTTTTTTATTTTTGCTATCTAGCATGAAAGACGCAGATTATAACTCTTTGGAAAGTTTACAGGAGTTCATATTTTCCATCCTGCTCCTACACTGAACCCACAGCTCTGTGATCCCTGTCAGCTGTAACAGGTAACCATTTAGACCTGGAATGCAAAGGAATGCAATTACCAACCTAGATAAACAAACCTTCCTCCAACTGACTGCACAGACGAGTTCACGTCTCGTCACCAAACATTAATATGACTAAACAACAATCACAAACTTACTACTTACTGATCTGACTGTCAACTCTATAAAACACAACACCACACTGGCAATGAAAGCGGCACAGAATACAACTTTCAAAACATAAAAGGAGTCAGATGAGGCCCCCAAAACCATCACATGTTCACAGCAGATCCAGTAAGTTTAATGGAAGTGAATATGTTGGGAAATCACAGGTTGATTAAATTGATTCCAGAGATCAAGAGAAAACAGTGAGGCCTTATTGTCCAGATGCCAGGAAGAGCTGAAAACTCATGGACTGGAACTCTAGACCAGGAAACAGTATCCAGCTCAGATCATGGTTTGGAATTTCCATGTTGTCTATACAGTAAACACACAAACACACACACACTTCAATGCTGTGTATAAAAGAAGCAGGAATTATATCTCATGACCCCTGCAGCAAACAGCTGAAGTTCAATGCACATTTTCTAATTCAGATTATTACTGTCTGTTCATTCCTCCTCCCACGTTATCACAGCACAGCCTACATTCAAGTTCAGCTCATTATCAGCTCAACGGCAAACTAAGTACCGCTGCCTCTATAAATACAATAAAAAGTGTTGTTTTTTTCACCGCAGACCTCACCGACACGGACTCACCTTGTTGTCTGGTTTCCATCACAGGTGAACTTCCTAAACACCCCTACGTCTGACACCGCTCGCGAGCTCACTGTGTGTATTTCACTCAGGTTTCCTAGGAGGTCACGCGCTCGGCCAGCTCTCGGGCGGAGCTTGGAGCGCGAGCCAATCGGCGCGCGCTGTTTTAATTTACTTAATTTCCTCAACGAGTGTATTTCTCCTGGGAGCTGTTGTGCTTTGTTGTTTGAGATATTTTTCACCTTTAACAATTCAGAATTATCAATAAAATGCGTTTAATGTAAATGTATGGTGGTAAGTTACCAATGAAATGTAAGACAATAGGATGAATAGTACAACAAAGAAGGAAATATGTACTTTAAAATATACTTACGATAAAAGCTTGTTATCCATCCACCGGATAATGGCTTTATTTATGTTGCTGTATGCAGCCCTTAACATAAATTACTGCTGTCTATGCTACACTGTAATAAACAAACAAACAAACAAATTAAAAACTTCTCCCATAAAGTGTAAAATAACAGAAAATAAACAGCTTATTAAAAAACTTCTTTCCTATATGTAAATAGTTTGTAGCTTTAATTAGAAAATCTATTTTGTGTAATTTGTGTATTTTTAATATGTAGTGAATCATATTTAGAATAAAAACAAACAGTTAACTCAGTATTGCTGTTGTGAAAACAACTGTGTATAATTATACCAGATATGTGTCAATTAATAAACAATTCTATGTAAAATTACATGATGATATTTATGTGTTCTATTGTAATAAATGTGTAAAACTAAAAAATATATTGACAGTATTAAACTTTAACATAGTTTCATCTATTACAAAAAACATAAATATAATTGATAAATTTGTGGGTTTTTTGTATTTTAGGATATATATGAAGAAAATTACAGATTTTGTAACTTAACTGTAACACTGCTGCTACTGCTACTAATAATAACAATAACATTCAACACTAAATAATGACTGAATTCCTTTAGTATTATTAGGTTTATACAATTTTAAAATATGCATATATTGTTTATTTATTGACTCCTCATTTTTATGTTTGTCATCCCTCATGTGACCTCAGTAATTGTTGTAATATTTTCTTTGTTACATTCAGGTCACTTGTAATTTTGTTTTGCACTGTTCATAGAAAAAAGTCACTATAGGGCTTTCCCTGCTGTGGTGCACTTATGACCCCTACTGACATAAAGCTGCAGTCACAACTGTGATAAAGCAGATCAGAGCAGACAGAGAGGTGAATGTCACTCTAACAAACAGACTGATCTGCACATCTGCAGATACCTACACAGGCTGTCAAATACACTGTCGGTACCTTAAACAGCATTACATAAATAAAAAACAAACAGTCTCAGACCTATCAACAAGGTATGATATATTAAAATGAAATAAATCAGTCAAACCAGTACATTTAGCTTTTGACTCGTGTTTATTCTCCATTAAATCCTCAGATGAAAACAGTGTTTGTGCCTGGTTTAGTGAGCAATAATAAGATCAGCAGGTATTTCTGACAGTGGCAGCAGGTGGAAGATGAATGGATTCGCGGTGCAAACAAGGAGCACACTAATCAAGTTTCTCTGACATTTCTTCAGATTGAAATGTAATTGAAAACAAAGTGGTGTATACACATAAACATGTTGCTGTTGTTCCAACAAGTCTGCGTGCCTAGAAAGGGGAAAACCATCCTGGTGCAGGTGATAATACGCCTTGTACTGCAACATCAATATTCAGGTCTCCTGAGTTGAAATGAACCTGTTATGTTTCGTCCCAAACCCGACATCTGATTCACAGCATTTTGGCGTGATCACGCCCTTCACTGTCAGCCTCATGATGTCCAAGCAGGCAGGGCGCACAGTGCAACTGCTTCCTCATTTTAATCAGAAGAGTGAGGTTTCAGATGAGCCAAAATAAAGTGACAAAGAGTTTAACTTGTGCAAATGTACAAGAGTATTTGGGATGTAGCCGACACCCTGGATTGTGGTACTTGTAAACTTTCAGAAGTTTAAGTTAATCTTGAGCTATAAAAAAGAAAAGAAAAAAAACCCAGCAGAAATAAAAAACTACATCGTTAATTAAAGGCCTGAATGCACTGCATATTATTCTTGGGGAAAGAGCTCCATAAATATTCAACAGTAGTTCCATACAATTTTCTTTCGCATTAGAAGCCTTATTGTGATATATTAGTTGTTTTATTAGTAGTTTTATGACATAACCATACAATGGAAAGGCTGTGACAGATTGCACTCCCATTTGTAATCGTTGCCACAGGTTGGTAATGTGATATATAGTCGCTGTGAAGGCACAACTCCATATTTATGCCATTATTTCTGGGGTTGTAATATAAACAAAAAAGCCAGAGGTATCAGCCAGCCAATACATCCAGGCAAAGGAAAAAAATCATTGGCCAAAATAACTCGTGTCACTGGATGAATTAATACAGCAACTTTCGCTTCCTCATAAAGCTTCATCCAAACAGCTGTTTGCTGTAGTAGTAAATCTAAAATGGTATTTCTACATGGCATTTTTACAGTGCATACATTTGCATTTACAAGCATACAACCAGGAAAAAAACATTTATAAATTGTAACGTCTGACAGCAAAAATCTGTACCGTAAACCCCGATCTGAAGATTCTTTTGATCAAATGTTAAGTTCTTTAACTTGATAGATCATGTCAGTTATCAAAGGAGTCACTTTTCTTAATTTTCTACCAACAAGATAATCAATACAATAATTTCCTCAGTGGTGGTACCATAGACTGTATATAGAAATGGATGAAGCAACAAAGCATTAAGTTGATATTAGGCTTCAAAAAGAGGAAGATGTAGGGGTGTGGTTAGTTTGATCTCCAGTGAGATCAGCCCTGAACTCCAGTCACATCCACACTGAGCAGTGAGGTCAGGTTCAAGGGCCAGACCCGCCTCCTCACTCCCCACTTCATATCCAAATATGGTCACTTCTGGCTCCAAACAACAAACGCGGCGACGTTCAAAATCCAAGTCCACAAACCAACAGGGGGTGTCATGTTCGCTTCATCCATTCTGTATACAGAGTATGGCAACAAGTTGGTCAACAGCATAACTGTCTCAGTGGTGGTACGGTGCACATACAAGGCAGCATTTTTGGAAAATGTGCATGACACAGCAAAAGAAAGGGAAAATTTGACTCTACTGAAGACAATTTAGAGCACAAATGACCACCAATGTCAGTCACAACCCAAAAAAAATACAGCAGTTTAACATGTTAGTGAGTTACCAGCTGAGCAGTTTGATGAAACATGTATGCATATGACGCACGTTGCAGATCATTTCAATGTTTTGTTTGGCGCATAGCTTACACATTGAATTCTCCAGTGCTGACGTACTAATACAAACGTTCCTGCCGAGTCAGACGGGGGGACACAGACAGTGATGGCAACAACTTAGACAGTTTGATCTCCTTTGACACTACAGTGCTTTGCTTCCTGGAAATTGAAAATACGGTTGCTAGGCAGCTCCAGGGAAACGCATCATGAAACATTGTGAATCTGCGATTTCTGTGGCACAGCTCGTTGTAGATGGAGGGCTCTGGGTACAGTGAACAGAAAGCAAACTCCCTGAGAGTGGACTCAAACCCAGAGTTAGGACCTTGCAACGGTTGAAAATCAGTGTGTAACAATATATTTTCTTTGTCCTGTAGGAACCGTCTATGTACAGTGGTGTTGTTCAGCTCCCAGGTGCAGGAAAGTTTTAAGATCCCTGGGATAAAGCCAAGCTAATGGCATTGTACTGCAAAATGTCTGGCATGCACGAACAACGACCCCGCTTTTTCTCCTTCATGCCTTCAATCCTTCAGTGAAGATTCGGTGATGAAATGTGCCGTAACATTCAGTCCGCAGATTTAAAGACACTGCCAAACTTTCCATTTTTACTGTGGGCGTTTGTCTCCAAAAAGTCTCTTCATTGTAACGTTCTCACATCATCTCACTGTACCGATCATCTCCTGTGTGCAGACAGATTGTGCTTTTCGTTTGTCTCCTAAATTAAAATGTCTTCGTAAACCTCTCTTGAGGGAAAGAAAATGGGGATAAACACACACAGATATTCTGTGACTGATTCGGAAACCTCTTGTAGTGTTGTTTTCACGATTCAGATGCTCCAGTCTGGATGGGTTTTTTTTTTTTGTGTGGCTCCAGTGGATGTGCAACAATTTTTTTGAGCTATTTGTCCTGTAATCATCAGCCTCTCCACTCATAGCTGAGGTCAGAGTCCAGTCACACCTCAGAGGGCAAGATGGACAAAGGATGTGAAAGGACAATCAAGAAGCATTGTAACAAAAAAACAGAAAGAGTGAGAGCAGAGAAGGATAAGTGAAGGGCAGCCAGCTGACTGCTGCCAGGTGGCGACATTTAAAGCTCTTGGAAATCTCCTGTTTCTTGGCTGAGCTCCATGTGTGTTCCTTCTCATGTGCCGGTGTTAATGAATTAGGAGGTCAAAACCACTATCCAAACGGTCAAGCAATCCCATCAATTCTTAAAAACCCTAAAATTTACATCCAAATATCATGGACCACATATTCAGTGCACAGCAAACTGATTTAAAAAAAAAATCTAAATAACACCCTGTTTAGCTCTTTGGTAAACCACTGCCCCACAACTACACAAAAAATAACAATAAATATTTTAGAATCTATCTTTATAGCATGTTCAAATCTTCACTTCTGATGCATATTTCTACAGCTTGTGTTTTCTTCACCAGCCACCAGTGAAACCTCGACAAAAGTCAGCCCCTAAGAGAACAATGACAAAGGGATGGGGTCATCTCTCTGTCCCACCACATTCAGCATTTTGTTTTGGCACAGCAGCTTTTTTTTTTTTTTTTTTTTTTTTATTTGTC
>OOFC01049176.1:26015-75348 GCA_900323345.1 Pseudochromis fuscus | reverse complement strand
TTTTAAAACTTTTCCCCCTAAACCAGCCTGTAGCCTGTATATAAGCCTGTATATGGTGCTGTAACGCTGCCACAGAAACACACCAAAACAAAGAAGAAGACACGGAGCATGTGCATAACAGCCGTACGAGGTAAAATCAACAACACCTACTTATTGCTAGTAGGTGTATAGTAACAGTTGTATAGTTTCAGAAGCTTTTTCTGTAAAAGCCAAAACAAACCCAGTAGCTGCTGCAGGACTACCTGTATGCTGTATTCTGCCATTGTTACTGTTGTTGTCGGGGGTTACGCATGCGGGTTAACCCTAACCCAAAATAAAGTCTCACATACCCCCTACAGTGCTTTTGCGTTGCCCTATTTGAGAACCACTGGCCTACACTAGAAGAACAGTGCTTTTCAGATTATAACACAATCCTGCACTAAGATATGTGACATGCTACTCTGTTAACCAGTAGAAACTGAAGACAAAGTACATAATAATGAAACTGTTTATAACATTTCTGCAAAGTATTTTATTTTAAATTAGTGAGGAGCCAGGTTTGACCCTTTACCCTGAGGTCACTACTCAATGTGTATGAGACTCCACTTCAGCACTGGTCTCATTGGCTTGTTGATCAAGCTAACCACACCCCTAAATATTCCTCTTTTTGACGCCTAATATCCACTGAATGAAGACTAGATCACTGAAATACAAGAAATAACTTTAGCTGATAACATCAGAATGACTTGACTTTGACATTTACTGACAGAGTATTTGAAGTTTTAAAATGAATTTTTTTGAATAACAGTCAATTGAGAGTCTTTAGAAGCAGCATCTCATGACCATTGGGGGAATTTTAACTTTTTTCACTCTCTCTTTTTTGAGCCCTACTTGCTTGCTCCATTTCTATATACAGTCTATGAGTCACTGGGTGTCTATATTAGCAATCAGATACTCTACTCTTCACTGGTGCATTTCCTGCCTACCTCTTCTACGTAGTCATGTCCCACTGGCTGGATGTCCCCCTGGCCTCCAGCTCTGTCACCGTCCTCATCGTCACTCTGGGGCTCCATCTTCTGGACTGACTGCTGCCCGGGCTCCTCCACTTTGACTGCTGCTGCCACCACCACCGCTGCAGCTGGGGCTGCAGCTGCTGGGGCACTGGTCGGCTTATTGGCTGTGAAGCACACCAGATGATACGGCTTTAAAGAGGTCATTTAGGGCATGCCAGATGCCTATGTGCTTGGAAAAACTCCTAATTTCTACCTCAAGTTTGATCCCAAAACCTAATAAATACATTTCAGAAGACAAACTTTCCTTTCAGATGTGCCCTACAAGGTCTTACACAACTACAGAAATGGCAAAGTAATTATGTTAAGCAGCAGGAATTTCACGGTTCACTGTGATCATTACATTTTACCTTGCTCTGACATCAAGGACTGTATCCTTGGATGTGAACCACATTATTGAGGGTTTAACTGCACTAAACTCATCCGACGCAACCATTGTCTGAAATTGGATTATAATTTATTTTGCTTGTGCTGAGGATAAAGAGGGTTTACTTAACCCTGTCTGTTTAAACCTTAATGCATCTTCTATAGAAGACTACAATGCTTCTCTCTGTTAATATCCTCCAAAACATTAGAGGAGATGCTCAAAGGAAGGCTGACAAACTGATGTCGTCCTTCACACTGAATGTAGAACCACATGAGGACGAGTGTAGAGCTGTGTCACAGAGGTAAACGTTCCTACTTATTTGCGTAACAACTGCAACAAACTTACAAATGACAGTTATTTTGGAAGGAGCAGGTTTCTTGACCGGCGGTGCTGTTTTAACCGTGGTGTTCACAGCCGCCTGTTTGGGTGGCGCAGCGGGAGTCGAAGTGGTTGAGACCGTGGCAGGAGTGGAGGAGGAGGCTGGAGGTTTCCCAGCTGTGGAGGTTGTGATAACTGGAGACGAATTCACCAACACTGGCTCGGTGGAAGGTATAGGTTTGCCAAGCTTGGTGTGAAGTTTCACCACCTATCCATGGTTGACAAAAAGAGACAGAGGGAGATACGACCATTTAAGGCGGCTGATACTCAATCCCATCCCAGATCCCACAGGGAGGTTTTGTTAAAAAACTTGGCAGCTCAGAGGGAACATCACATGAGCACACCGCAGTCATGTCCAGTCACAGAAGCATGTCAGCTGTGTGTATTTTCTGAAACAACAGCAACAAATGTTAAAACACGGTACAAAGAGAAGGGAGCGTCGCAGTTATGCTGACCTTCTGGTGTTTGGCCCCGCGTATATGAGCAGCATAGGCGTCCACTCCAGTGCAGGAAACATCACATAACTCACAGCGTAACTGAGTCTGCACCCCTCTGGGCCCATTGCTGGCCCCTGTCTGCCCACCAGACTTCAGGGCTGCCTCCTTTTTCTTATGCTTCTGGCCCTCAAGGTGCTCCCGGTACGTCTAATGGAGTGAATCACACCAGTCGTCAATATTAAGTATCCATAACAGCAGTGCAACTAGAACATATATTGATTCTTTGGGATTTGTTTTGCAATGTATGACACATCACAGCCGATATGTGTAAATCCCTTACAAAACCAAGCAATATTGGTTGATATAATTTATAATCGCCTACCTGAGGACCGGCACAGCTGATCTTGCAAATATCACAGTAATGAAGCTGCGGCTGCTTCGGAGGCCCTTTGGGCTTTTGCAGTTTGCTCTGGTGAAACGTGGGCTTTTTGTAGGTGTTTCCAGTCGGAGCCGTCACCATGTTGCTGCCTGAGTTGCTCCAGGATGAGCTCGTTAGCTGCTTGGGTGGCGACTGGATGGTGGGCTGGGGCTGCTGGGGCTGCTGTGACTGTTGTGGCGGAGGCTGGGGTTGGGAGAGAGTCTGCTGGGCAGGCTGGTAATAGGAGGGGGTGGATGTGGTGGTGTAGCCAACTGTATCATAACTGGAGTAGTTAATGCCTGAGGGTGAGAGAGCAGGGGAAAAAAAAAAAGACAGAGGACAAAGAGTTACAAAAGAAAAGAAAAAGCAAGCAGTATATGGGTCAAATATGAACAGTCAGCAGTCATACAAGCAAAAAGCTGCACTTCAATTTCACCAGGGGCGCCATCCAGTCTGCTCTGACAAAGCTGGAGAGAAAAACTCAGCTTTGGCTTTTAGTCAGCAGGTTATTAATGTTTGTACACATGTGATTAGTGCTCAAAGCTGAAGAATGACTACGAACAAGAAAGATTATCAGCTACTGTGCGCAAGTAGGTACACTGAAATAAACTTGGTCTTATTGTGTTGGATAATCCATATTAACATCATTCCATTTCCTCCTCTTTACATTTCTTGTCCTGTAGGTTGTGACACAGGAGCACAGATACATCTTTGATTACACTTGGTTTTAAAATGATTGGATCACAAGTGGACAGCTGAGACACGTCTGTTTACACCTGAATTTAACATGTGTCTCCTAACCGTCCTGCCGACCTCATGTGTTTGGATGTCACTATGGCAACATCATGGCTAGTACACACTGCATCACTCGCCAGAAAAGCGCCAGATTTTGTAAAGTTACCCAAATTAGGTACAAGAGAGGAGAAGGCGAAATGATTTAAGAACTATTTTACATGTATGGCTATTCCAACTGTTTCAGGTGATAGCGTAAAGACATTTATGATGCAAATTCACATCAGTGCAGCCACTTATTATGTAATCACATCACAAGAGAAATTCACGCTACATCCAGTGTAAACATGACGTCCACAGTGCAAGGGGCTGGACTGTGAGCACTCTTCACTCCTACTGCTACAGTCCAGGATGCATAAGCGTTAATGCTACTACTATATGTACCTATTTGCATTGATTTGTAACACTGTATTGCTGCACAGTGATTCATGGGTTGCACCTTTACTAATTTTGTGCACTTCCCATTTTTATTTTCATTTTATTTTACCATTAATGTTTATTTTTGAATTTGTGGTATTTGTGCATTTACAGTATATTTGTACCACTGTGTATAGATATTTTCCTTACAGTGGATATTAAGCATCTTGAGCACAGACATTTTCTTTGAGATCGATGAGATTCTGTCTGGTCTCACCTGAGTAGGAGGTGGCTGAAACAGTGGAGCTGAATGAGGAGCCGAGGGTGTAGGATGAAATGGGCGTTGGAGGCTGCTGGACACTGGTGGACACCGGGTAGATGTTGTAGCTGGTCGACACAGAGCTGGAGGGGGCCAAAGGTTTCAGGGCGGTCACCTGCCTCTGGGGAGGAGGAGGCTGGCTGTACACAGTGGAAGGGGCTGGACTGTAAGCGCTCTTCACTCCTACTGCTACAGAAATAGGAGGAGGGAGTGAGATTGAGGGGAGCAGAGGTGGAGAGGAAAGAGATATGAAACACAGACTGCCTGTCCCAGAGAGTGTTTGGCAGGATCTTTTTTCCACTAACAAATGAGCAGCAGGCACATTTCACACACTGCGCTGTGCAAATCTTTACAGCACTTTAGATGATTAGACATGTATCCATCACACGATGCCATCACGTAGGTGTTTGTTTAGTCTGAGATTCATCCAGTGGCATGAAAACAAACCCAAATAATCAGAATCATAAAGAAATATCTTGAGGGACGACGACATCAACAACAAATCATTCTCAGAGAGCCCTGATTTGAACATCATACATAAGGATTGTAGCAAGTTCTCAAACATGCTTAGAACAATGTGTCTGCTCAGTACCTTGAAATTCTGAATGCAACTGCAACTATTTCAAAGATGCAGTCGGGCAAGCCACTCGGTCCTGATTAGTGTCCTGCCTAGTTTTCCACAAACATGTTTTTCTCTACAAGTCGCCTTTGTCTTCTCAGAATCCCTTAAACTGGATGCTCTCTCTCTTTTGACCGAGACACGGGAAAAACACCCTCACACTGATATCAGCTGATTGCACTGGATCTCTGAAAAAAAATTGAATGCGATCAAGCTTCATAACCTGGATACAGTGATACCATTTTCACACGTTTACCAATCACTTTTCACAGCTGTCAGTGCATGCAGACCGCTACTGAGCAAGACCCTGTTTACACTTGGTTTTAAAATGCATTTCGGGCAATCGGATGACAAGCGGACAGCACTTACTGTAGTGGTTTAGTACATCCCAATTTTATTTTATTTTATTTAACCACACGGCTGCTGACACTCCACCCCAACTGTCCAGAAGGAAAATAATTTATGTCCTAAGTCTGACTTGTCATTCAACACAATATGAAAATTGAAATAAACAGACTCACCAGTCTGGTAATAATTCTCTGTGGGTGTCCTCTGAGCTGAGGCTATACTGGTCTGGTAGTACTGTTTGTTGTCATACGTCGTCACAGCAGCAGGGCGTCCGTAACTGTAGTTGTCCTGCTGTTGTTTACAGGAGAACATTTAATTTACATATATCAATGAAGATTACTGTAAAAAAATGTAACAACATGCACTACAATATAACACTACATTTAAGTTACTGTGTGTAAATACAAAACAGTCCCAATAAAAGTTGCTCTGGTATCTTAGCTGCTTTAACTAATGCTAAATGAAGTCGTCTGACATGCAGTATGAAACTGAAGAGCAGAAATCATAAGAGAAGCAAAAAGAGACTGACCGTGTCTGAGTATACCTGGTACGTCTGTGGGGTGGTGGTGGGCTGTGGGGGATCTGGCTGCCTGTAGGTGTAGTCTGGAGGTGCCTGATGGCTCTGATACGCAGGGTATGGGGCCGTGACCACAGGCCGAGCTGCCTGGACTGGAGCCGGAGAGTAGGACGCAGTCACTGCATGAGCCACAGCCGGAGCCTGCTGGACGCTGTAACTGGCTGTAGAGGGGTGGGAGTAGGCCGGAGGAGGCTGGGTACTGAGGGACAGGAGAAGGAAGGACATGGTGAGAAGCAAAAAGGTAAAGCTACTATATTAGGATCAATACAATTTTTAACCTAATCCAATACAAAAATATCTGTTTCTGTCAAAAATCTAATAAAATGAAGTCTTTTTTGTGGTGGCTAACTGCACTGTCATGCACAACTTTCACTGCATCACTCATCTATGCCTGTGCAACATGTGTTGAGCTCAAAATATTTCTGCTTGCTTGAGCACAGACAAGGAAATCTGTGATCAAGTTACGTACATTTATATCAAGCACCAAAACAAACTGCTACATCACATCTCAGTTATTTAAACCACAACCAACCCAGACACCTAATTAACAGCAGGGCTGGACTTACAGTGTAACGTGCAAAAAGCAAGCATGGAGAAAAGCATTGCAATGATTTTATTTAATTTATTTGAAGAATTTTTTCAATGTTTTTTTTGTAGACCTGCAACTAAGGATGAAGGATTTTACAACCAACTGTAAAAAAGCCAAAGTATGTAAATATAAATATCAAATTAAATATCACAAAAGTAGAAGACAAGCAGTAATCTTCAAAGTTGAATAATTCACACTCCAAATAGTTTCTTAATAACTGTCAATCAAATAACCCTCAGCTACTAATAAACTCATAGGTTCATCACTTCGGAGTAAACAACTTGCTTCTAATGTAAATTGCAACATGTCAACATCACACTCAATCAAGTTTAATTCATTATGGAAGTCAATATTAGGATTAGAAATTTCATACTGTTGACTGAGCAGCGTTGCATCAAATTATCTCTTCTCTCTGTCAGAAAACACAGAAGATCCAAAAGCATGAGTCCATCTTTTTATTTGCTTGAATGTATTAGGATGCAGGCATCAGCTGCTGGAAACAGCGTCAGTAACTTTCAGTAACGTCAGTATCTTTATTAAGCTTTCAGTGTCACGATGGACAAGAATATAGGGAGGCTAAAATTAAACGACCCCTTGAGGTCATAAATAAGGGGACATGCTGTGAAAGTAGTCCTAACATTATTTTAACTGAATGAAATATATACATACTTCAGCAAATACAAAACGAGTACACAATATATTGTTAAGACAATAAAGTGTCAGACTAGTAAAATGAGGATTTTCTAATGTTGACTAGTCTTTGTAATTTTTTATTACATCACTTAGCACCCTTCCTGAGTACGTCTATAACTTCATTATCTGTGGACTAAAGTGAGACTTTGCCTGTACACTGACCCATTTCTAACCGTCAGTGTCTGACACCATTTCACCAAAAATAAACAGGGAAACAAATCGATAAGCTTAATTGGATACTTGATTGTTGACCTACATGTCTGCTGTGGCCTGTCTCTGCAACAAAAACATACTCACAGGGCCTCAGTGGTGAATATTTTGGGTTTTAGGTCAGGGAAGCCAGAGTTGATTGCTGTTCATTTGTTGTTGTTTTTTTTATTTGCTCAAAGTTCATACTTCCAGGTATGGAGTGGCAGGTTGGTACATACTGTGACTCTGAGAGGACATGATTACTCATCCGTCACACAGTGCTGTTTACACCAACATAGCCATCCCGTTAATTTCTCTGGGGCTGTGAGATCTGCTTCAGAAATGTTGAATATTGCCAGTATGCTGTGTGCCTGGTCACTGTATCTATAACCAGCTACAGAAAATGTACTATACTGCAATATATATTGACAGAGTCATAAAAAATGAGATATATTCTATCCATACCGTTGAAACCTCACTACACTGCAGTTAAAGACAATTACAACTTTACCTGTGCAAATCAAACAGTGTCATGTGCCTGTCTGTAAAACGTCATGCCAGATCAAGAATGGTGGATCTATAAATTTAAAGCTGCAGAAGGACAGAATATGGTGAATAAACTATATCTGTTGTGGCAAAGATGAACAAGGAGATGTGTGTGAAAATAAAAACATGAGCCCTGAGGTGCAGTTAAAGTTGTCCACTCCTGTTTGTCAGGTTTATTGACTTCAGTGCTCACCACAACAATAGACAACGGGATACCTTACTAGTCCACTGAACAGTAATTATAACACATAAACACTGGTTATCTGCTAATGGGGTGGCTTGATGATTCAGTTAAACTAGCTAAACACCACTACATCCTGCAGTTTTATTGGTGACAAGTTTTTATGATCTATATAATGCTCCCCACTGTAGTTGCATGCCATTATTACACATAAACACCTCCAAAAATGCTTGCAAATGTTCTGAGACCTTCAGTAATGCTCCAGTTAGTCCTCTTAATCCTAAACACCAAAATCTCACCGGTCACAGCTGCAGCGACTTCGATGACCAGCCGCCTGCCTACCACTGAGCTTTTCTACGGCACCAGAGTATAACAACAAGTAAACTCTTCAATTATCCACAGCTGCCTTCCTAACGAAGATGACCGCACCGTGGTTCACCTAATGTCAAAGCAGCACATCGGTAAGCGTTGGCCTGCGGACTCTAGCTAGCTAGATGTTAGCTAACCGAACCGACGGGTCAAGCTAGCCGTGGAGCAGGTCTCTGCACCGCGTCGCCGTTAAATCCCACCAGCGACCGTGTCTCCACCGATACACTCCAGCAGCGGACACCTGTGACTCAACACACACGCTGACACATGCCGACATCACTTGAATTACCTGTATTGCGGACCGGCACCATGTGTAAACCCGAAATAGTTGCTTGCAGCCATCTTGGCATCTCCGGTACAGTACAGTACTGTAGAGCCCTGAAGCTGCGCGTCAAGATGGTTCACCCCCTCTACTGCTGCTGATCGTAACGCTCCTCTGCCACACTGGAAATGCGTAAGAAAAGAAATTATTATAATATACATAGAAATATACCTCTCTGTCATATACAGGGAGCTTTGAGCAGTCACACACCGAGAAAATATCGCAGAATGCTTCGTATTTATCAATTTTCATCACTTGTTTACGGTATTTTGCCTACTGAGTTACGCATGCGCACTTAAACATTGCTAAAATAATTTTCTTGTACATTTAAATTAATGAGTTTCAGATTTTTTGACCATGTACCAATATGATTCATGATAACCTAATAGTCACCCATAGTATCTACCATACTGACATTATTTGGGCCCTAGTAAAGGAAAAATTATTACACTGAATTGTCATTCAACATTCAAATTCTCTGTAACATTTAACACAGAATAAACATTTAAACAGCCTCATCAGACTGAGGCTATACTCGTGTCTTAGTGACTTTGAAAATGTTTTAAATAAAAACACATTTTTTGCTCCAAAACAAAAGCTGTTAGCTAAAATCTCAGCGCAACATGACACTGAAGAACCTCCTTTATTATACAATTGAGCTATGTTTGTATTTGTTAATGGCATGTCACTTAACCTCGTTACGCATGCGCACCACGAACATGATTAGAAAAATGCATTCCATCCTCAGTCTTGTATTCGGCGAAGATGGAAGTGGTTTGAAGTGAATCCTCTTGCATTGTTTTAACAGCCTCCTGCGGTATCTGCTGAATGGCTGGATGGCGCGTGTGTGTGTGACTCACGTTTGCACCGATGATTGAGACACAATTAAATGTAAAATAAACTACAAGACAGTTGCTAAACCAGTCCATCATATTTCAGCCGCCTTCTGTCAGTGTGTTATTAAACTACCAGGGAAATACACAAGGTAATATATAAGATTTTTGAAATGACCTTGAGTTTAACTGCATCACCTTATGAAGAAAACAAAACTGAAGACAGAAAAAAATATGGCGAAAATCTTTTTTTATTTTTAATTTGAATTTAAAAAAAATGCTAGTGCCTATAAGATGGGTACTTTGTGAAAAGGCCTGAATGTGCAGAGTAAGTCTTTGCAGTTATCAATACTATGCAGGGAAACTGTGTGGGTGATATGATTGGTTGGGTGCAAGTGAAGTAAGGGACTGAATAATTAATGCTGTGTGGAGATTTGTGGGTGTAGTAGGTATGAAAGGATGGGGCAAGGAGGAGACAGGGAGGGAGGGAGTGAGGGGAGAGGCTGTGGATGGAGAGAGATGCTGTTGCCAGGGAACAACCAGCCACATAGAGGACCACTGAAAACAACAGCAGGATTATCTAATGGGGTAAAGGGACACAGAGACTAATGCTCGTTTCCCCCAAGTTGCTGTAGGGATAAATAAGCTGCTTCCATGGAGGGATTTGAATACAGAGAAAACCCAATGAACCTTTTGAATTGATATTGTGGTGAGGGGGGAAAAGGATACTCCAAAGGTATTTGGATCCACATGAAGAGACAGAGAGAGAGATCATGATGCCAGAGCAGATGCATTCCCATTAAAGGAATTTTGTGCCGTGGACGTAGGAGCTGAGGGGCAGGCTGTCGGCTCGCTCTTCACGGCCAGTCTTTCCCCAACAAAGGTGGCCAGAGGCGGAGGAGAGGAGGGGGAGCCCAGAACAGAGGTGCCCCCTGTCTTCAGACACCTGCTGCTGGCTAGCTGCTGACATCGAGGACACTGTATGACTGTGTCCGTGCGTGAGTGTGAGCGCGTGCATGTGAATTAATGAAACACAGAGAAAAAGAGGAGGAATTTCAGCCTGACCCATGCTCCTCTGTTGATGTGGAGGATTTCTTCCCTCAAATCTTTGCATCTCTGACTGAGGAGGAGGAAGGCACCCAGGCACCGACCACAGAGAGGTTTCTATCTGGGGGATCTCACACCGCTCATGTGAGTATAGTAAATTATCCTCCTTATATTTATATTCTGCTCGCTGCAGAGGTCAGACACCTTGCACCGACTGCATATTAGATCATCCATGAATGTGAAATAATTGTTTTCTTTAGGATGTGACCTCAAAAGGCTGTGGAGCCATTTTATTCTGTGATGGTGATGTACGGTACATTTGGTACTGACTGAAACATAGATATTTTATGTCGAGCAACATGGCACGAGGAGAAAATTACATTCACAGTGTCTTTCAAACACATATATGTGCTGGTTTCTTTTTGTCTTTTACAGGATTTTTAATTTTGACTTAATGTAAATTTTGTAGAAGTCACATAAATATCACATCCTTAATTTTCCCACAAAAAACCTCATTATATTTGACAAACGACTGATGCTAATTTATTCTCTTTCCTGCTTTATCTGATTTGACTTCACGGTACAATCTATTATCACTGCTTTTATCTTCACGTTGAATTAAAGACCTGTGGAAATAAATTATTTCCTCTGTGTGAGACTTGGCTGTCTTCCAGTTTAAACTCAGCCACAAGCGCTGCTGCCAAACCCACCAAAAGCACTCTGCTCCCAGTAATTATACCACAGAACCCATTGCTGCGTTATTTCGTCTCTTTTAAATTATGCACTGCTGACAAGAATGTCATCATCGTACTACAGGGTGGTTGTACTACAGTTTGCCACTACAGTGCGTTGTGGCTGTGCACCCCTTTACTCAGGTTCTCTGTTTCTAAATATAACCAGTGCACACCTCATAGGGTTTTATAAATGTCTACTGAAAAAACAAGATGCTGCTCCAACAGTTCATCTGCAGAAGTAAACCTGCACTGCTGTTATTACTCAGTCAGTGTATTGTTTGAATCCTTTACTGTATATTGGTGGAGGACCTGTTAGTTGTATCACTTATTATACAGTCCATTTGTAGTGACAGTTATTGTCCACAGCAGGTGAATTCTTCTCCAGCTTCTGAGCACAAATGACTGAATGTTATCTGAAGTTTTTTTTATGAATACTGTTGGTGACATAAAGCCTCAGTGTGAATACAGATCAAAAGGCAGCAGCATGGTCGGATTAAGGAGCAGGGAGGGAGGATTAGGCCCGAATGTCGTCCTCCACATCGGCCTCTTGAATTCCACGCAGGAGGAAATTTGTTCGTGATGTTTGACTTTGAGGAGAAAACGGGTTCTGTCCGAGTCAGTCACATGCCTCTCACATGTGCTCCTTTGGGCAGGGGGATGAAAACCACGTGACCTGCAGTGTGGTTTCAGCCCCTTAAATTGAAATGAAAGCGAGAAAATTATTGGGATTAAATCCGAGCGCAGTGCTGACTTTTCCCTTTGTCGTTCAAACGCATGCAGTGCAGTCATGCAGCCGACTGTCTAGTAAGTATACTCATAAGATGTGATGGTGTTCCTCTGTGACTGTAAACAAGGTTGATTCATTCACATTTCTCTTCACACCTGCAGGCCCCTGCTCTCCTCTCTGAGGGATGGGCACCACAGAGGCAACTCTACGAATGGAGAACATGGAAGTGAAAGACGAGTGGCAGGATGAAGACTTCCCCAGGTGGGACACTTTCTACTTCATCATCATCACCATGTGTTTAACTGCCTGATGCTGAAAGTTGATCAGAAAAAGACAAATAAGCCTCACTCAAATTTTGTTAAATGGATAGTTTTAGGTACAATATGGATGTATTGTGTAAATATGCAGCACGTTTCAGTCTTATTGTGACTGATGACTGATTAAGAGGGTTTCTTTACAAGTCCATCACATGCTGCTTACGTGTCATAAAGATGACTTCAATTTCTAGCAGTCCTACCTTTTGTACTATTCTGATTTCAAAGCAGAAGTGGAGCCAGTAATGTGCCATTGTATTGTATATATGATTTGCATGCCAAGGTTTGCCCTTAGTGTGACGTTTAACCTCATATCCACATGGTATCCACAGCAGTAGGCTCTGAAATATGACTACTGATGGATTCCCTCAACAGAATGAGAACTATTAAGAAAAATGAGCCAGAAAACGCAAACAGGGATTCTTAATGTGTCTTAAAGATGATTACAGTGTTTTTAAAAAGTATGGGAATGCAAAGCTGCAGGTGCAGAGATTAATGGGCAGAAAATAATCAGCAGAGATGTGATGGCAATCAGCGCAGGGCTCCCTCCTCCTCCTCCTCCTCCTCCTCCCTCTGCCCTCCTCCTTCGTCAGATGGGGAGGCAGGAAGCTAGAGAGCAGGTGCAGCCCTGTCTGTAAATGGTCTCAGGCAACGTCATGTGACGCAGCCACCGATCAACAACACCACTCCAGGAAAATGGTGGCAGGTTTTGGTTAAAGACAAACAGAGACGGAAGAACAGCCAGCAGCAGAGATGCTCTGCTCCAGTCCGTCTGTTACCAGCTGAGACGACAGGGAATGAGTAAGCAAACCAGATCTAGAGGTGTGTGAGGTTAAAAGCTCATTTGTATCGACTTTGACTAAAGCAGCCCCGTGCTCTCTCCAGAAGGTAAGCATCACTGGTTCATCGTCGTAGTGGCGTTTGTAGCTGAAGGACAATGCAGCCATAAACAGGAACAATAGAGACGATCTTGCTTTTGTTACAGAGAGAAATCCCTTTCAGTCTGTTTGTAAATTCATAAAAGAGGCTTCATTTTGGACAAAGGAAGCGTTGGAGCAGTCATTGCTGCAGGGCTCCTCAGGGAATAGAGTCCGATCGTTCATCAGTGCCTGTGTCTCTGGGCTAAAGCCAGTGTTGTTGGCTCAGGAGGAGCACACCCTGTCACGCTGTCCTCCTGCCGATGGGAGGAAGAGGAGATTGGCTTTCACAGGAATGCAGCTAAGACCCTCTCTGCTCAACAACACTGCGCTGGAGCTCCCTGCATCTATTGCTTTCATAACAATTTCCATGTATTATTGCTGATAGCAGAATATACAAACCTGGACATGTCAGCACATTTGACCTAATTGCTCTTTCATATAAATGCACATACGACACAAACAAATGCAGAGCAAGCTGGTTTTGAGCTCCAGGGTGTCAACACTAAATAAGATGCAGTGTGGAGGGAAAGAGAGACAAACCACTCTGTTTGTATGCAGACACACACTTTGTTTTCTACTCCTCATCCTTGCCTCCTCTGTTTCTCCTCCCCTCCCTCGGTGCTCTGACTCACACCCTGCCTGGCAGCCCTGTAATCTTCATTTCTCCCCAGAGAGAAGTTAATAACCATCTCTATCCTCTTCTGCTTGTTCCTTTTTTTAGTGCTTATCCAGATCAGTGACAACACTCACGCCTTCACTGGTTCATTGAACAACATCCTGATTTACATTTTATCGTGAAACCATAGTTATCGACTGGTGCACGGCCTTTACAGCCAGTCGATAAGTCATGGGTTGTCTTCCTGAACCTTAGCTTTCTGCAGCATCATAACTTTCTTTCTGCCATGTTTTACCATAGCTGCGTATGTTTCCCTCCAGACCACTACCAGAGTACGGAGACATGGATCCCTCCTGTGGTCTCTCAGACAACAGAGGCTGTAAGTGGAGGGTCATCAATGGCATTAATACCCCTCCTATGTAGCATGAACACATATCCTGACCTGTCTTTCCCGTTCTGGTCTCCTTGTAGCTCCTCCTAATTCCCTGAATGTGAGCCCACCTGGAGGAGGTGGCGGCGGCGGCGTGTCCTCATCCCACCGGAAACGCCGCACGTTGGTCGCCCCGGAGATGAACTTGTCCCTGGATCAAAGTGAAGGGTCTTTGCTGTCAGATGACTTCCTGGACACACCGGACGACCTGGACATTAATGTTGATGACATTGATACGCCAGATGAAACGGACTCACTGGAGTTCATCACCAATGGCAACGACCTGGAGTGGGAAGGTGTGTGGTTGAATGACCAGTCAGTACCAGCTCTCTGTTGACTGTTTTCTTTTCTGTCGATGTTAAACTAAAGCTCAACTACAGGTTGAAACTTTAAGTGAAAGCCCAGCCGTTTGTTTAAGCTGAATCCTAAAATGATCAAAATACCAATTTATGATCTGTCAACTGACATCACATCTTCAACTGAGACGTTGCACTAAAACTGTCTTTGACCTAAAAAATATTAATCTATTTCATATACTCCTGAGCTTTTAATCCTAAACTAATGCTAACTTCAATCAGCTGTGTAAAAAACACTGGTGAGCACTTTATCTAAAACTAGTTCTAATTCAAAACTCTGACCTTACACACATTATAACAGTTCCTTGCAACAAAAACTGTGCAGCTTAATACAATATTTAATGAAGAAGCAAAACTCAAATCTGACTGTGTTCTTGTCTGTAGATGATACACCTGTGGCCTCAGCTAAAGCAGGCCCTGCAGACGGTTCAGGAGAAGTGGGCGAGGATGGGAACGCCAACAATGGCCGCCTCTGGAGATCAGTGATCATCGGAGAGCAGGAGCATCGTATTGACATGCAGATCATCAGACCTTATCTCCGGGTCATCACACATGGAGGTCAGCATGAAAAAAAAAGAGTTTTTATAAAAGAACAAAATCAATCAGATAAATTATAGCAGTTGGTATTTAATGTCTGTCAGTACTAACTAAGGATTGGGTTGGGTTGTTTTTAACCAGAACATAGTTAATATTAGAGTAACTACATGATGGGGTAAATGTTTTTGCCCAATAGGTTGCAGTTTTTAGTCAAATTTTGTTGTTTTTAACCAATATTTAATAGTTTTTACCCAATATTTTGTTGTTAAATGTTGAGTAAAACTACAAATGTTGGGGTAATTAACCCAACATGTAGTTAGGCCAATATTAACCTAGTTCTGAATTAAAACATTGACATCAACATTTTTTGTGTGTAATATTACATGCACACAATTTGTAGTTTAAAACACAAAATGCAAAATTTGAATGAAGTTAATACTGTATTTTTGTATCTTTTGTATCTCACCAAAACACCTGAGGCATCTCTCATTATTAACTGTCAACCTCTCTCATCAGGTTACTATGGAGAAGGCCTAAATGCCATCATCGTGTTCTCTGCCTGTTACCTGCCTGACAGCAGCAGTCCGGACTACCACTACATCATGGAAAACCTCTTCCTGTGAGTCTGTCTGGTTTTATTTCACTTCCAACTTTCATGTCCAACACTTACCTACAACTGTTTTGATGTGACCTGATAGCGAATCCTCCCTCCTCTCTCCTGCAGGTATGTCGTGAGCAGTCTGGAGATGCTCGTGGCTGAAGATTACCTGATCATTTACATGAACGGAGCCACTCCTCGGAGTAAGATGCCTGGGATCAGCTGGCTCAAGAAATGCTACCAAATGATTGACAGAAGGTACAGAAGCGAGAAACTATTGGAAAAACTTGTGAAATTGAATCTAATGAGGCATAACCTGCTATTTATAACTGCTTCTCCATCAGCACACAGACATGCATGACAGTGATACTGACATATATGAAAGGGAGAGTAATGAAATTTGTCACATGCTGTCAGTCAGAAATCTGAGGGTGACTCACATCTTCATTTACAGTGAACTTCAAACTACTTCAGACAACATGGGAAAAAAATGTTTAAGCATTAAAAACTACTAAATTACAAAAAGCTCCAACAGTGGGAGGCAGTGTGTAATGTTCAGTGTCTTATATTTGTCTATACGTGACTATGTGATCACTTTAAACTTGTAAACAATTACATAACAATGAATTTGTTCTTGGTGGCAGACTGAGGAAGAACCTGAAGTCTCTGGTGATTGCTCATCCCACGTGGTTCATACGCACCGTCCTGGCCATTTCTAGGCCTTTTATCAGGTACGACCAACAATCCAAACACTTAACAATTCAGACAAATCCACTAAACCTTTATTACAATTGACAGCATTAACCAGTGCTCACTGATAAAGGCTGGATGATGTCACACAAAGTGCTTTGGACTTGAGTCTTGGAGTTGTGATTATGGAGACATACATAAATTATCCACTGTGACTGTCTATGTCTTTTTGTCCTCTGCAGTGTGAAGTTCATGAATAAGATCCAGTACGTCCACAGCCTGGATGAACTGGCAGAGATTGTACCCATGGAGCACGTCCAGGTTCCTGAGTGCGTTGTGCAGTAAGTACCTGTGACCACTAGATGGAGACATCAAGCTGCAGGAGTAAAACTCTACCTGCAGGCTGCAGTTAATCCCGCTGGTTTCTCCTGTTATCACCGAAAAATTATAATTCATGTAAATCTAAGTGAGAACACGTCTTCTGTGATCAAATTTGAATAAATGTAAAATGAGATTATTACTCTAGGTCTTAGAGAGGACTTAGATGCCAGGATTTACTGTGTGATTTGAGGATATTATGTGTGTTTTCAGGTTTGATGAAGAGAGGATTAAAGCCCGGAGGGAAAGGTAAAATACAGTTTTGTCTCACTGTTACTCGCGAGCCTTCATACATATTGCTCATACAGATTTGCACTCAAAATGAACTGTGGCTTAAGCACCTAATTCTGAAATAATTGGCTATACAAGAGTGCATTTGGGTTGTCAAATAAACAAGCTTCAGTATGTACTTACAATAACTCTGTGTGTGTGTGTGTGTGTGTGTGTGTGCAGGATGGAGCAAGAGCGGAGACAACAGGAGCAACAATCAGTCCCACAGGAACCAATTAAAAAGTCTGAGAGGTACTGGTCCTGACAGTCTGTACTACCATATTTTCACCATGTATATTTAACTGATTCGGACATCCACCAACTTTACGGTGTATTGTGAAACTCTGTAAGTTTTTGAGTTTTCAGTGCATCTTTTTTTAATGTTATTTTCAGGCCGAAATCAATGATTGTAAATCAAGGATTGTAAGAAGGACGGCGCTTTGAAGCTGAAGGTAAAACAGTCTCAGCCACTGTTGCATTTACTTATTTTAGCCACAAGGTGACTCTGTAGGCCCCATCAGTAGCCTTCAAACCACAGACCAGTGATTACACATTCCAGTATTATGTTTGTATTTATTTTAGTGGGAAAATCAGGTTAAGCTCAGTGTGTTCACTAGTGTACCTCAGATATAGGGAACGGGTCCTGACAGTAGATAACATAGCAAAACTGCACAACAATTAAAGTTGGGCTTAAATAAGTAAGTGAATATACAGGTGAACACACAATAAAATGCAAAAGCATAATTGGTGTCTGCATGTTTTGATGCTGCATTAATGTCAAGTGTTGTCTAAAAGGGACAAAGTGGATGTGGGGGAATAGATTTAGAGTTTTGTTCAGTGTATAAGTGACTCTTGTCTTCTTAAACCTTCATTCACGTTTAATAAATCATATTTTATAGTTTTATAGAAGTTTTAAGTCCTGACCCTCTGGCATTAATCAGCTTTTTTTTTTTTTTTTAAATGTCCCTTTCTCCTCTTCAGAGTGTGTCTCTTGCCTCATTATATAACATCCTATTCATCAAGTATAGGCTTCATTTTTGGACTAATTATAGACATCAGCTAAGGTTACTTATAGCTGTAAAAAAAAGTAGATGGAAGGTTTGAGTCGCCTATTTTTGCACTTGACTTGACATCTGACAGTATAATATAGATATGGATAAATTCAGGCACAAAACTTGAGGATTTTATTGCTGCATCAGACAGTTAATGGAAATATTCTGCATGTTTTAAGTAATATTTTAAACACAACATCTTTGGCAACTTTGTAATACTCACTAAAATTGACAATAAAGATGTTTGGGTGTGAAAATTAATACTTTGAGTTATCTGTCTCTATAGGATTAAGGATATTTAGACTGTTAATTTTATCTCTCAGTGCCATTGATGTGGATAAGAGATCTAAGCTTACACTATTATACTTTTAAGAAAACATTTTTTAACAGAGAATTATTAGGAGTTATATTCCCATACAATAAATACCAGCAGCAGAGTGTTAATGAGACAGTATGAGCTGGCTGAAACCAGCTGGCTGAAGGATATATGCAGTAGCAGGTTACAACCGTCTGGCTGTCAGTGAAATGTCACAGATAACAACACATGACACTAATCAGCTGTGGACATGAGTGATTTTTGACTATTCACAATGAAAAGGCAAAGAGTTACATAACAATCAGGGTAACTAGTGGCCTCACAGTTAACTCAGAGTTAATCAGGAGCTGGGACTCCATGTTAAGAGATCAGTTTTATGCACAACTCTTATAACTCTCATACATAGTAACATAGTGTTTTCATTGTTGCACTCATCATCACCCAAACACAATCTTTCTTTCTTTCTGTTTGTATCTGCAGGAAGCAGAGGTCCAGCAGGTTTACACACGCCTCCATATTTAATCAACGTCCAGCTGAGGACTTGTGATGTCGTTTATCAATCAAAATGATGATATAATCCTCTCATCTGAACTCGGTCCTTCTCTCGGCCTCTCGAGGGGTTTTCATCCCAACTTAAAAATGTACAAAAGAAGTGGCTGCTCTGCAAACTTTTTTTTTTTTACTGGAACCTGTTGCTGATTTATTCATTAACCTGCTGTGTGGTAGGACCTGTTATGTAGCTCATATTAAAATATTGGCATATCATGAGGCTCTGGGTGAAACACCACAGTGGTACAGTTTTACAAGCTGGTATCTGACTTGAAAAAAAAATTAAGTGAATTGACCTGATTAAGAAAAAAAAAAAAGCTTTAATACTCGAAAGATTGAATATTGGAGGGCCTCGAGATATGTAACAGCATCGTCACTGAGGTTTGGATCAGTATGAGACCACTACAGCAAAATAGTCTCATACACACATATATATATTTACAGTATGTGTGTCAGATATAGCTAATGTAGCTTTTCCAATGCATCAGATGCCTTCATCTTTATTTTTTATACCTCATAACTGCTGTATCATAAGGCCTTTTCAAGCTCTCTGTTATGCTGTTCTAACATTTTTAAAAATGTCCAAATGTAACTAACGTTCACTGATGTTGGGATCGTTTGCTTCTTTCTGGTCCCTTTGGCTGTGAAGTTTCCTTTGTGTCCTTCCATCTGTACTGTACCTTGTGTTATGATGTCCCTCAAGTTGTCTTGAGCATAAAAAAAACAGCAAAAGCATGAACAAGGAGTCCCATATGAGAAGATCTATAAGAATCTCATGTGTTGTAAAATGTTGTAAATACGTTGAAACAATGGTTGTTTATTTTGTCTAACATGGCCCTATATACAGCCTTCATATCTCATGTAATGTATAAGATAAATATAAACCACCGAATGCAAAATAACTACAATACTTTTGTGACGGGACAAAATATACAGGCATTGTTTGTTTGCATTTAAAAACTGCACATTTTAATAATAATTCCTATAGATATTTTTCATATGGGGACATTTGTTGGCGAGAAGTTGGAGTTAATGTAGCTTAGGTGGCGATTTAGATTGTATTTTTATTTTTAATTTCAGCGGAGTGGCATCTTTTCATGTGGTTGTTTTTGAGGAACGGTTCAGAAACATCAGCAGGAGCTTCAACGTCTCTGAGACATCTTGATGCGTTATGGATTGGACATTTGATGGATTACACTGGTTTCCTTTCATGTCTTCCATCTTATTGTAGCAGGAGAGTAAGATTTTTTATTTTTGTAAAGAACTGTTTACTGTCAATATTGTTTTGCACTATTTGGATTCGGTTCTAACAAAATCTTTGAATAGTTTCAGAAAGGAATGTGATAGATTTATGTTTCGGAGGTGACGTGTTCTCCTAAATTGTATTTTGTGTTGTTGTGTGCACGGCTCATGTCATGCATTTCTGTCGCTGGTAGTGTAGACGTGCATCTTTGGTGCAGAAAACAGGACTCGTGAAAAGTCTGTTTCTAAAGTGCCATCTTAATTCTGACTTTCCTCTTGATTTGTTGCCTTTTCGGAGCAAGAATGTTGCATAAAAGCTTCAACTTTTTAGACTTTTCTGTCCTTTAAGGGTATTTTTACTCTAATTACCCAAACCTGAGTAGTAACATGAGATATTTCTCACCATTAACGGAGCCACAGCGGCAGCTTGTCACACTCTGAGGGCAGGTTACTCTGTTTGTGGTGTGTTGGCTGAACTGAGTGCCTATTGTTGAACCAAATGTTTAATGGAAACCCAGAAAATTAAGGAATGTAAAGTGCAGCCTTCAGTTGTTATTATAGTTTTTATTTGAGTCAGATCAATATCATTAGCGCTCCATAGAAATGCCTGTCAAATCAAAATGTTCATTTTGACTATAAAAGCACAATATCTGTATTATTACAAATGACTTGCCTGTGCCATTGGTCTGCTGTGAAACAATGCTCAGATTCAGATGATTCAAATTCATGATCCTGGAGTTTCCACGATTGTTTCTGCTTGTAAATACGACTGAATAAACTTTTCCTCCCAAAATATGAACTGTTGTTTTATTCATACTTTCAATGTGCAGAGTAGATCATCTCTAGTGTTGCACAAACTTTAACATTTGTTCATTACCAACAACTGAGACATGTTTCTCAGCAACAATGTGACGACTTTGAAAGGACCTGCCTGAGGAAATAAAGCGTGTGGAGTCAGTGATATCTTTTAAATCTTAAACCCAATTTTATAGAGCCACCTTTATGGTATTCACCTTTTAATGCTTTATTGTCATTTCATTTTTAATCTTCTTTTTTTCATCTTTTTGTTCCACACTTTCTTTTCCCTGGTTTGTATTGTTTTATTTTGTTTTGCATTTAATTTTTATTGTTTTATCTTGTTCTTGCTCTTGGCATTTATTCTTGTTGCATTGCATTGTGTTTTTCTTGTACTGAATTCATTGTGTTGTCTTTCATTTCTGTTAAAGCACTTTGTAAACTCTTGATTTTACTTTGATATGTAAATGATGTGAGGCCCCTTAAGTCTCATCTCAGACCTATGGTGTATATATAAGTGTGATGGTTCCCAAACAGGTCAGGACTCAAGTGGTAATAATAAACTAAGATTAATTTTGAGATATTAGTTGGTTATGACTTTGTTAAAGTGAAACACAATGAGCAATTAACACCACTGGTTAAACTCACATTTTAGTCTGAGTTGCAGCAATAATTATTTCATTGTAATAGTTGAAATATTTGTTTGAAGGAAGCTGTTATTAATGTTTTTAGTTCCACTTGTGCCTTTTTTTTTTCATTATATATCAAAATATTGGCTATGGAAAAGGTTTTGTTGTTATTTTTGCAAACAATAGAGAAATCTGGTTAAAATAAAAGTTTAATGACTTTAGCCTGAAGTTCACAAGCAATGCTACAGTAGAGGGATATACTAACAGTATATTTTCCTGAGCTATATTTGCTAAGTCCCATAAATATGCTCACGGTTACATAGTTCCCTTCTCATATCTGTTCATGTAGACTGCAGGTGTCCAGATGCAGCAGCTTTACATTTTGATACAGTGTGATCCCTCTACTTGTACATAAGGGGTCATCCTGCATCGTCCTGTCGTCCTGTGTAACGTCATCACGATCAGAAGGTTGCCGCATGACTCCCGCATCACACCCTTCTCCTTTCAACTGCCGGTGAGATCTCCTGTCTGTTGACCCCTGACCGCCACATGAACACAGACACACAAATAGAAACACGCATGTCATACGAACTGCTGTGAAGGAAAGGGAGGCTGTGAAGAGGGAGCAGCATTTAAGGAAATTACAGAAGGTGATTTACATCAAGGCAGTTACAAAAGTAAAATGAATGAGGTGCTGTCCTAGAGTCTCCCTCAGTCATAGACTCTAACCCTGCTAGAACATTAGTGGCAGATAATAAAACATCAGGGATGCTCTGTATTGCCCTGGTTTACATCTGAACCCGTGACTTGTGTCCCGGTTAAAGAGTTTTCTTTTAAATTTAGGCTTCTGCTCGTTGGCTCAAAGTGGAGCTCACACTGCCTCCAGACACAAAGGACTGTCACTTGGATGTCATGCTGTGTAACAATAAGAGCACATTAATTAATTAATCAAAATGACTAATACAAATAAGCTATCTATATAGTTATATATCTTATGTTGCCAAAGTTGAATGTCATATTTTAAATATTATATATGAAATGTGAAGAAAGATCATTTGTATAACAACTGACTTTGTTTTATTTAAACACTAAGTGATTTAATTGTAATCTTGAAATAGTATAATTTATATGTGTGTCCCCTTACGTTGTCTAGTCATTATCTGCCCTCCATTTTCCCCAGTTAAACATTTTTTGAGGACTTTTTCCTTCCTATTCAAAGCCCTAAGATCAAATTGTAATTGACTGTAATGGACTGGTGATCTGTCCAGGGTGCACCCGTGTAACCTTTCACCCATTCCCAGCTGGGATAGGCTCCAGCCCCAGTCCCTCACTACCCTGTATAGGTAAAAGTGGGTAAAAAAGATGGATGGATGGATGGATGGATGGATGGATGGATGTGTACCAACACTTTCTAGACCTACATCGACAATATTTCCCCAGATTCGTGCTCTAAACAAAAAACGGATGTACTCTCAGTCATTTTGTTCAATTATATCCCATTAATAACCTGGTATAAATAACATTTGCTTTAGTTTCCTAACTACTTGTAGTAGTGATTTTAACAGAAATATAAAGACCCCGAGCCACTTTACTGTGAAATAGCAGTAAAAAACAGACCCAGGTGTTATTTTTATGTATCTATAAAACACCATCCTTGGTAGTTTTCCACACCACGAGACCCCATCAGGTGGATGAAGTGCTGAATGGAAGAGTACAAGCCTCCCAGCATCAGCCGCTTCTGAATGGACACCAGCAGGTGCACACAAATATGTAAATGTGTGAAAGTTCGTGGGCTGTGATTGGCTGGCAGTTGGAGCTCAGTGGGAGCTGATTGGCTGCTGCGAGAAGGGTACGTAGCACGTCCCGGCACGAGAACACCCACGCGCCTACGTATGTCATGACGTAATGCGACGCAAGTTGGATATAAACTGGAGTGGCTCGCGGTCTTAGTTAATGGAGCAGTAGAGAAACGTTGGAAGATTGCGGCTTTTATTTGGCTATTTTAAAGCGTTTAATTTGTTGGATTTTTGTCTTCTGACTTTGGAAAAACTTTCCGTGTGACTGTTTCTTCAGCTGACGTTGAGCAGGACTGTCACGAAGAGAAGAAAAGATGAAATACATCATAGGAATTGGCGGGTAAGTTATTTTCTTATTTATTTTTTTAATAATGGCTAAATATTTGTCAACATTGTACATGTTAAATTGCGTCTATTCAGTTGTAAAGCACTGTAATGTCATGTGGGTCTCACTAACTGGTACTTAACTGGAGTTATGTAGTTTATGTTATGACCAAAAAACCACGTCTAACTTGCTATTTAATTAATCGTGGAGGTCATTTAATAATTTTAAGTGAAGCCAGTGGTGTGGATAAAGTCACTTATTCAGTACTGTTTTACATACTGAATGACGTTATCCCCTGGTTGATACCTATTATCCTGCTGCCCACGCGCTTTATCAGCTGCCCGCCAGAAACGTGCTGAAAGTTACATCCCGTTTGTCTGGTTTGTTGTCATAAATCGAGCGGGACATTTGAAAATTCACCGCGAGACTAAGTTGAAAAGTGGAGGGAGGTTTACCTTCAGTACTCCACCTAAACATAAACCTTTGTAATGTTATCATCGTGTGTTTTATATATGTTTAACTTTGTTATTTATTTTCTTTAGTATTTAAGGAAATGACACACTTTGATTGCATCATATTTCAGCTGATTTTATGTAAACAAAACAATGTCATGTGTTTACTAAAACACTTTGAATTAAACATGTTTTCTTTCATTCAACTGAATATTTAAGGCATATTTTTTTATTATAGATCATGCTGCAAACTAATATTATAAAATATAAACAATAGGAGTCCAACTTTTTTTTCTTTCAAATTAAGATAATTTAATTTTAAACCACCACACAGCTGGCAATATAATGAAAGACACTTTAATAATTTTTCTGCCTTTTATTTACAGAGTCACTAATGGTGGCAAAACCACTCTGACAAATAAACTGATCAAGACTTTGCCCAACTGCTGTGTTGTGCATCAAGATGACTTTTTCAAGGTGAGTGTTAGAAATAGTAGATGAGATTGTTGCTGTTGTTTGGCTACTTTTATCTTTCTCTTGAACACTGCATGAGCCTTGCATGTGGTCCAAAAGAAAGGGGGCATTTCCATGTGCAACATCCCATCCCCCACACTTAGTTTTCCATAGATGTGGAAATTTCCCTGACTACTTTCTTTACCTGCTTTCCTGCTCTTACTTACTTACCCCATGTTTTTCCTCCACTATGTCTTCTCAATTTCTTTATTATGCTGAGGTACATATTCTCGTGATAGACATCTTTTTAGATTTTAAATCTACTAACATGGACTTGTTAATTTCCTGTATTTTTTCTTATACTTTTTGCTCCATTTTCACATAATACAATTTTCCAACTTTCATTCCAGCTTCATACTTTTATAAATTTCTTACTTTATTTCCTGCATGCCCTTTATTCACCCCCCCGCCCTGTGTATACTTTGGCCTTTATGACTCTTGGCATGCGAGTGGGATCTGCAAGTGTTCAGAGCTGTGCGGTTGCAGCAATGTTTTATTGGTGACTGTTATTTCAGAAACCCGATCAGATAGAAGTCGGGGAGGACGGCTTTAAACAATGGGATGGTAAGATATCACTGAAGACGGCCTGTGAATCATTGTTTATCTTATATTGACACACCTGTAATATACCCTCACCCTCCATGTTTACATACATTATAGACATTTAACACACACTTCACCTTAACTTTTAGTTCATAATAACTTCCAGTATCTTGCAAACAACATACACATTCCCAATTCATTACATTATTTACATTATGTGTCTTTTCTAATGTTCTGTCTGTTCTTCCATTATTTTCCTGTCCATCCATCTTGCTCCACAGTCATCACAGCTATGGACATGGAGGCCATGACCAACACTGTAAAGGCCTGGGTGGAGAACCCGGTGAAGTTTGCCCGATCCCACGGTGTCAGTTTGTCTCCAGCCTCGGATGTGGCCGACCCCGACGAGCAGACCCACATCCTGATTGTGGAGGGCTTCCTGCTCTACAACTACCAGTAAGTTAATATCACGGGTTACCTGACATCTGAACAACTGACCATACATTTTAAAACTAGTTTTATTAGTTAAAAACAGGAGCATATGTTCAGTGAGAGAGAACACGCTATCTTGTGATGGGGAAATTCTCAGAAATTCAAGTCAAACGAAAGTGAGATGGGCGGGGTTATTTCATCATGTACTCTAATGTACATGTACCCCTGCCTGAAGATTTGTACAGGTCCTGCGTTTAGAGATAAGGGTTTAAGCAGAAAGAGGCTCTCTGGGTCTCCTCCACTACTGCTGGGTGCTTCACACTCTGTGCTGGTGTGTGAATGTCAAGCAGGCTGCAGAGATCTAGATATGGGACAGCATGGGCTATAGTTAGGTAATGCTCCTTCACACATGTGATTGTTGATGACTTTGTTCTTTTTGTCTCCCCTGTAGGCCCCTGCTTGGCGTTTTTGACAAGAGCTATTACATCACGATTCCCTATGAGCAGTGCAAGAGCAGAAGAAGGTGAGCGAACACGAAGTTACTGGTTATGTTACACTTTCATATCTGCGTGTACACATCTGCTTTCCTAGTTACTGCCCTGGCTTGGCCCCCATAATGTTGGCATGGCCTACACAAGTTCTCACATCGTGCATTTTATCATTTTCAGTACAAGACAGTACACCGTCCCCGACCCTCCCGGCCTGTTTGATGGCCATGTGTGGCCCATGTACCTGAAGCACAGGAGAGAGATGGAGGAGAGCGGCTTGTATATCGGTATGTTTCATCCTGTTTATGTGAGAACACTTATCTGATCAGATGTTTATATTTTCATAAAGAGAAATCAAATCCCAGCCATTTTTGGTGGGATACTTCAAAGAACAGTTTTCTAACAGATTAATTAACTGGTCAACTTTTGTGTGTTGCAGAGTACCTGGATGGTTTGAAATCCAAAGAGGAGATCTACAACCAGGTGTATGAAGACATTCAGAACAACCTGCTCAATCGTTTATAGGTATGTAGTATGGGTATGAGTCCAACTGTGTCTCCTCTTTGTATAGAAATTAATTGATTGATTAATTAATTGATCACATTTGAACTCTGGTGGCTTCAGATTTGTGCAGCTATAATACATGATAGTTAAGATTATATACAATTTAATTTTAAAATCTACAGATCAACTGTTTCTACAAATGTATTAAATGGACAACCTTACTAACAGTTTATTCTTCTGTTTCTTGCAGCAGGAAGACTCCTCCACCACCTCCATACCTGTACAAAGTTTGTAAATAATCCTGAGGAATCTCTTTTTTTAAATGAAGTTTTTCTAATTTTATTCTCTTTTTGTATATAATATGAAGCAATGTTAACTTATCATTGTTTTTATCATCTTCAGATGATCAATATTTTGTTGTTTTTTTCTTGCTTGAACTGATTTCATTATTGTTATATTGATTTGTATTAGACCATTTGTCTGCCATTGAAATTCTCCTGGAAATAAATGCAGTAGGTGCTGTTAACATGCATTATATCAAACATGCTGTGGTTGGGTATTTTTTTACTAATACATTCAATATATCTGAGGATGACATTATCGAGTGTTGAATATAACATTAGAGGAAGTGTGTTGTGTATTGAGTATGAAATTAGATTTGAATGTGTTTACATCTAAATGTTATGAGGGGAAAGGAGTGGTTAAAGTAAGTGGTATGGGTCAATGTATATTTCTTTTTATTCAAGAGAGGTGGGTGCTCATCTGAAGCATATGGTAGATTAGAGAAGTGTATAGTACCCTTATAGGTCTGAGAGTATTTGAACTGCACACCTTTCACAAAATTCCTCGAGTAGAGATCCAGCTTTTCACTAACTGAAAGTAATAATAACGGTGATAGTTTGGATTTATATAGCACTTTATTCTGAAAGTCCAGACTCAAAGCACTTACAGAGACTATTATTCACACCCATTCATACCAGTGGTGCTAAGCTAAGCTAGCCACAGCGTTCCTGGGGCAGACTGAGGTGTGTAAAGCATCTTACCCTAGGACACACCAACAAAGACTGTAAATTGAACCATCAACCCTTCAGTTGGTAGATGGCTGCTGTACCCCTGAGCCACTGCCGTCCCATGTACTAAGTACTATTTTAAAGTACAGCCAGCAAACCTTAAAAATAGACTTAACAATAACTTATTAATAACTTTGGGACAGTTTTACAACAACTGCTATTCTCTCCTGACATTTAAAACATACTGTACCGAACTAGATCAGCATTTATGTAACGGACATGATGTCATAGCTGAGACCAGGTGGAGAAAACTAACAGCAACATATAGACAATACATTTTTTATATCTATATAAATTAATTGTGCCACTCTGATCACCATCCTTGTGTTGGGACAGTTAACAGAGTCATTACTTTAGAGAATCAAGGTTGATCCGTGTTGCTCGCTGGAGAGGATGCAGCGCTCCACGATCAGGTGAAATTCATCTGCATAATAAATATTAACTTTGATCACTGAAAATAAGCAAAACTCAAAATCTTCTGCAGCAGCCTCAGTGATCTTTACGTGTTTTAATCAGGATGAGAAACACTGATGAAGAGAGTGACCAGTGCATCTTGTCAATCAGGGGCTGTAGATAAAGAAAGTGGGACAATCTGGATTTCAAGTGGCTCAGTTTCCAGCTGGACCTTCAACATAATCCAGCTGGCTTTGAAGTCATTTATGTGGATACCTCAATTACAGTATATGAGCTAATTCCAAGTTGAGCCAGTTTTGCTTGCATCTATTTTAGGAAGAGGAAAAGCTTTGTCAAACTTTGTCCTGGGGGTTTTCAACACCCTGAAATAGCTGTCCCAGCCTGCCTCAAGAAGATGCCTCAGTAGGTCACAGACTAACCACAAGATTTAGGCTATTAGCACTAGATTTACAGCACATGAGGCCCAAGGCACGTGCTGATATCACCTATGTTTCCATATGTATAAATAGACCAGGATAATTTCCCATTTCCCCTGAGGGAATACCTTCTCCTGTCACAGGGTAGCTGGTGTAGACTTCAGCTTATCACACCTCAGCTACATATAGAACAGGTCAGGTAGGTGTTTGTATTTTTGGCGTCCTCTTTTCCAAAGTGGACACAGGTCTAATGATGCTTTGATCAGAGGAACCAAAGAGCATTTGGATGTCAAAACAAGTCTCAATTATGTCTCTGAAACTTGATCTGGACATTTGTAGGAGCTGATTATAGTCTGTGATTAAAAGAATAAACTCGATGCTACATATTTCTTTATATGTGTCATGAAGAAATAACACGTGGTGACTTAATTACACCCACTTTGTTGAGACTTGTTACAGTAACAAGCTTTTATTTCCTCATGACATCACAGGTAGGTACATGCAATCTGTCATGTGCATGTCGTGAGGCGTGGAGTGACAAGGTGATCGCTGTGACGCGCTAACAGGTGGTCGTGGTCTAAACCGCACTGGCCTGGACTTCCAGTGCTAAAAATGACAGCAGTGTGTGTGATGGCTGTGAAACCATGCACACAGACAAATATGAAAGAGAGGAAACACAGGAGTTAGAAGATCTGAATATTTCGAGGTGTTGGAAATATTCTTACAATGGTGCCCACACTACATAATCACAGGCAGTAGGTTTAGGTCACTGTGTACGTGTGTGTTAGGGTTAAAGGTGTCGTCTGTACGTGCATTTGTGCACGTCCACAAATGCACGTTTCACCGAACACAAACAAACGCGTGTGAAACCGTGGCTGCGTTATCCCAAGCTGCTTTACACTGAAAACAAATCAAGTCTAGACATTTTCCTGGATAAACCTGACCTCATTACACCACAGCTCCAGTGGATCATGTGACTGAAACACATCCATCAGCAGTGTGGGCCTTTCTGAAGTGAAGAATAGTTGCACTATTCTAACCCTGAGCAAACTGTAACACAGGGGATGTGATCTGAGCTGGTCCTCAGAGTGGTCACAGAAGTCATCCCACTTTGATGTGTGTTAAATAACTTTTACTAACAAAGTGCTGTGTCAGGTAACATCCATCACACGGTTACAGTGGAGTAAACCTGTGCACCTGTGTTTATTAGTATTGTATAAATGAGCCTGACTTTTATTTTGAATTCAATAACTTGTTCTGAGGTTTTTTTACCTTCGTGGAAAAACTTTCAAACATTGAAATTTGTGCATTTGTTTGTCATTAGTGTTATATTTTAAACTGTTATGTTTTCTGGTTACTCTGCAGAATAAAAAATGTGTTATTAATTATCCTTCTCCACATTTGCTTCAGTGAGACTATTTATTTAGTGCTTTTATTTATAATAAGGGTTTTGGGGGATTGTTGAATGACTGCTTTTCTTAAGTAAAGTCTCTGAAAACTTCAGCAGGAGGTAAAGTAAAAGCACATAAGTATCTGTAAGACAGGGAACTTCTTGTATTAAAGTTAAAGCTGCCACTGAAATGCTGTTTTTTCACATTATTAAATTTAATTATGATGTATTATTGAGTATTTTCTGTTAGGTTGTGACATCTCATAAAATAAAACACACATTGTTGTTGTTTTTTTATTGCAATTTATTTTACAAATTGAACCTGCAAAGGTGCTGACAGGTACATAAATGAACAATAACAGTCCATCTGAAATGTTGTGGCATTAAAATATAAACCAGTATATAATGAAAATACAAATTAAAACTACAAATTTGCAGTTCAGTACTAAAGTAAATCTTTCAAGAATACCTGTGACAGAGGGTGTATCACATGTATTTCCTGATGTAGGGTGAATTTTCTGATGAAATTAGTTGGTTTATTTGAAAGCTTTAAACACACAGGCCTCAAAGGAAGCTAAAGCCGCTCTTCATTGATGGTCTCAGATGCCACATGTGTGATATTAAATTCTGGAGAGGTGTGTGTTTAAATCATGACTGTCAGCAAATTAGAGACGGAGGAGGAGGAGTGTCGATGGCTGAGGAGTGCTACACCACGAGAAACCACCTGACAAACTGGAGGAATGACTCCAGTCCGGTTACAACCTGTACAAACCAACGAGACCTGTACCCGTGATTATATCGCAAACACAACACACACACACACACATACACTCCTCTGCTCCTGCTTCTCACACTCACTCACTCACTCACGGATTAATACTCACACAGATTGCTGAAAGGCTTGGAGTGCTTTCCAGGGTGTGTGGGTATATTTAGAGAGGGGGGGGGACTCTTGTAGTGTTTGTTCAGAGGCACATACAAGAGGTTTCATACACCCTGACCTCCTCTAATCCTCAGTGTGCTGGTTGTCCTGGTCGCCTCGCCCTCGGGGCTTGGTGCTACCTGTCTGTCTGCACGTCTGAGCACCAGGAGAGCCTGAGGATGAATGGAACAAAACAAAGGCAAAGGTGACAGCCTCTCACCTACTTCAGGGAAACCTATTAATCATGAGGACATGGGGGCAGCTATGCATCACCACAGCAGGACTGTCCTCTGGTCAGTGGAGTTTTCAGTTTGTCTAGTGATGTTTTTTTGGGGGGGAGACAATAAAATACATAGTTTAAAGTATTTGAGTATCAGCACTGGAATTTCTAATGTGATGGAAAATGTTTTACTGATCTGTCAAGTTCCCCAACAATTCAACAATCAGAGTCTGAATGTAAATATTTGGGAAAATTAATTAATATTCTATTGTATCTGGGCTAAAATGACACAATATCATGCTTTTTTTTTAATGTATCTTAACTTTCCAGTTTATAGTTTTGCCCATTTGGTGAAAGACACAGAATGTTAATAAAAATGGACAAAGGAACTGGGTTTAAATTAAGGAAAAAATGTGCAGTACCCCAATTTTTTTCACAAGTTATTTTGATCTTCCTATTGGTAGTTTGGTGGTCCATCTAAAAAAAAAAAGATAACATCCTTCAAATAGAGGATTGTATAGAGGTGTAGTTTGAGCGACAGTTCTGGTCTCCAATGACAGGTATCTTATACATTTCACCCGTGTAAATAAAATATGTAACACACACTTATACAATCTATCAGACAGGTCTTCATTATATAATTGAGGGAAATTATATAATGCTCTACAGCCTGGTATATAAACGATGTCATCCCCTTTTAAACAGTGTATTACCACTCTCAGCGCTAATTTAAAGTGTTCCACAAATCACAAGTTCAGGAATAAAACACACCAAGCATTTTTAAATTAAATTAAATTTAAAGGACTTGGATTGGGTTTACAAAGTTAATTGATTTCAAAATTATACAATGATTATACCAATGCGCCGAATTGCAGGATATCAGGGCTTTCCAGTCACATGTTTGTCTTATCTTTGTTCAGGTTGTCACACCGACACACGTACCACACGGTCTGTGCGTAAAAGTCACGAGACTTTGATTATAGAAGAGAAAACAGTTTGGGGCCCCACAGCAACAGAGCGCAAACTGTCTGTGGAGATCCACTGCCATCATGTGGTGAAGAGGTCAGCTTGGCCTCAGCGTGGGGACGGATCAGGTCCTGCAAACATCTGCTCTGTGTCGTATGCACAATGCGACAAATAGATGGTAATATAATCCCGATATCAACACACTTTTTTGGAGTTTCATTTTCAGTCATTTCCTGCACCTTAATGCTCATCATTGTAATTCACAACCCGATTGTTCACAAATCCAGGCTGACAAATATTCAGCCATTAAAAACACTTTACACAGTGCCATGAATGCACTGCTGGAGTCACATATAAACACTGAAACTACTTATTTTTAAGTCATGATCTGAAGAGTTTCATCTGCAACTCATGCAGGGAGTTTGGATATTTTAGAAATATTTAGTTCCACCATGAGATAAACTGAGATTAGTCAATTAACAGCAGAAAATTGTAAGAAGTGCATAAAACTAATAGTGCTGAAAAGTGAGCGCGCGCAGCTTCTTAATGCACATTGGTGGATAAAGACAGTTGTAACTCACATTACAGACGCTAAAAAAAAACCTCCCAAACCAAACCCTCTTGTCGGTGATGCTGTGCGCAACTGCGTGACGGAGTCAAGTGTATTCAAAACACCACCCATGTCAAACTCAAATGTTTGTCGTTAATGTCTCAGTTTTGGAGCTGTCCGGATAGAGACGCCATCACACTGAGCCATGGAGAAGTTTGTGTTCCTGTTGATTTGCCTACTTCATGTTCTGATAAGTCTGGGTACCGGTCAGCACCATTTACGCGCACGTGGACCGTGGAGACACCGGATTCAGTGGGAGAATAACGGTCAGGTGTACAGTTTACTGAGCACTGGGACTCAATATCGTCTGCCAGCGCAAGTTAGAAGACGCACCCACCTCTTACTGACAACAAGAAATAGTTTTAACCAAGTTAACCCTCCTGTTGCGGTCAGATCCACCAGAACCAGAGAACTCGAGGACAGACTCAGGAGTCACTCTCAACAAAACGACCACAGCCAAGTGGATACATCGGTTCTTGGTGCTGACGCGGGTCAGTATTTACTCGCATCCGGACGACCTGGTGCACAGAGTCAGTTCCCGGCGCGCCAAGAAACTACCGGAGAGGCTGCAGCTGTGGGATACCGTTCTCAGCAGCCACCGTCTAACGGTAGTGCTGCCGTTTTCACCACCATTCAAGAGTTCTCCGGCAGTGGAGTCCTCCGAGGAGGCCGGAGTGCACTTGGGAATGAAGCTGGTGCACAACAGGCCAGTGCGTCACCGGTAAGATCACAGGACTTTACGCACAGCCAAGTCGGCAGGATAAGATCTGAGAGCTCGGATTCAACTGCTGGCGCACCTGCCTCATGGGTCACTATGGCTGAGGACGGTGGAAATGCACGTCGTATCCCTCAGCAGACCAGTTTAGGAGACTCTCGGAGTGCGCACAGTGTGCAAAGGGCGCACTCTCTGACCAGAGTCTCACCAGAGATAAATGTGTCTCCCACAGCGCTGTCCAGTAACGCTGTAGAGATACACCTTCCTCAAAGAAGGCCGGATACAACACGCACTACGGACGCGAGTGACCCACGAGATCCGCACAGTATTCATCACAGGAACTCAGTTTTCTATGATGTTTACCCGGCAGACCGCAGAAACAGGATCACTGCGCGCCAACCACCAGGAACCGGCTATGGAACCAGGTTCTTCCACAACGGTGAGACAGATGAAACCTAAAGTTTATAAAAAGTAGTTAGACTGAGACACACACGTTGAACAAAAAGACAAAGAAAAATACATTTAAACTTATATCACCCTAAACCCATTTGAATAATTATCACGCCCAGTCAATCATGAACTATTGTTGCTGAATGGAGCTCTGTTGAGGCACAAAGGCCTCATTCTCCTTTTCACGCTCAAAATGTAAATCCCATTTTGCTTTTAATGCACATTGTAATGAATTTTTAATGAGAGCCAGAGTTAATGTCCCCCTATGACAAAACTAATGTCTCCAGTATGAGAGGCTCTGGGCAAGATTCAAATTAAATGGTTGATTGATGGATTGGAGTGAGTCCTTAGCTGTTATCCAGCAGTGATGAAGAAATTAGCTCTGTAAGTTATTGCAGTGTAAGTATCTAAAGTTTTCTGTTCATTATTCTGCTCCAGTAGGTAAATTGTGCAAATAAAACAATTAATATCAAATGCAGGAATATCAAAGATAAAAAAAATACTTAGTCAACATGAGTTATTTTCATAAGTTAAAATGTTTTTTATTTAAAATATAGGCTATATATTGAAATCAGTAGATGGTTTTGATGGTGATTCAGGTCTACATCATTCAGATCACAGCATGAATCACTGATGATTGTCATTATCATGTTAATGCACCAGTTTTCATAAAGTCACTTATTGCAAATACTGGTCGGTTTAAGAAGTTGATGCCCAAGTTTTTGCAGCTGAGTCCTGGACTGTCTTTCCTTTGCAGGTCTCCCGGACTTGGTTCCTGATCCGTACTATATCCAGGCAGCCTCTTACATCCAGAGAGTGCAGATGTATGCACTTCGCTGTGCTGCTGAGGAGAACTGTCTTTCCAGGTGACCTTACGCTCCATCACAACGTCACTCAAGTCAAGAGCAAAAAATGAATTATTTAATTAGTTAAAATATAGATAGAGTTGTTCTAACTTAACTTCGTCCTGAACTGACATTTTGCTGTCCAAGTATATTTGCACCTTCAGGCACAGCAATCTCCAGGGTACACATGTATAAAATAAGAAAAGGTAACTGTCAGGAGTCCTTTGAGGCTGCCACATTAGGATGTGTGTTGGCCTTCGTCCCATTTGGACACTGCAGCTGAGTGACAGAGCGGCTGGACACAAACCTGGCAACTGCCCGAGATTCTCTCCTCTGATCTGAGCAGCCACTTTGCCAAGTAAAATAAACCCTGAAATGAAAGGCAAAGGATTTCTGAGGTGAATGCAAAAACTACTGAGGCAAGACCAGAAACACCTCTGCAGTAAATCACCGCGCTGACTTCAATATGCAGTGAAGTATGTATGAATGTGTGAAGGACAGTGTGATGTACAGACAACAAAAAGAGGTGATACAAGTCAATGCCAGCTGTGCACGCAGTGATTTTACCTAAGGAGTCATGACAGCTCGTATTGTAATCTTGGCTCAGTCCTCTCCTCTGTCTCTTTCCTTCAGGTCTGCGTATCATCCCAGTGTTAGTGACCTCGACTACAGAGTCCTGCTGCGGTTCCCACAGCGAGTGAAGAACCAGGGAACGGCCGACTTCCTCCCAGTGAAACCCAGACATGAGTGGGAATGGCACAGCTGCCACCAGTGAGTGAGAATAATCTGCACACAGACACAATCCAGTCTCCAGTAAGTTAATGATAAGAAATCATAGTTTAAAATATTCCTGCCTGAGACATTTTCACTGCTTCATTAATATCCACAGGCTTGGACACAGTACACTACAGAAATGTATATGTAAACGAACAAATAAACCCTTTGAACACAGTAATTTTTCAGCTGCTGGGACGTCTCCAAAAATAAATAAATACTGTAAAATAATAGATGCATATGCTTTTATTTTACAGAGGATCCTCTGCAGGTTTTTAATGTTTAATGAAAGATTTCTGCATGTGCACAAACAATGAAAGTGGAAGAAAATACTTGGTTATTCAGTGTATTTATTGCAGAACATGTTTTATAATCATAAAATATAATGTAGCTATAATTATGTCAAATTAAAGAACCAGTGCTACATTTTATATGTAACTTCTTATATCAAATGTTAGCATTTATGGACTTGGTTCTCACAGAGAGTAATACACAATTGAAAATGCATAAAACATCAAAATAAAAGTCACAGTGTTATTGTGATGACATGTAACATTTTTACCCCAAACTAAAAATCCCTGATAGAGGCAACGTCACACATAAAAACCAAGTTAATTTTTTGTTGCAGCATTTTTTATAAATAGAAAGTGATGCACATAAAATGCAATATCTGACCATATAAATAACATCATTGATATGAAATTCAGAGGACTTCACCTTCAGGTGTGTGTGTGTCCCTCTCCAGGCATTACCACAGCATGGAGGCCTTCAGTAACTACGACTTGCTGGATGTCTCCACTGGACAGAAGGTTGCTGAGGGACACAAAGCCAGTTTCTGTCTGGAGGACACGTCATGTGACCCAGGGACACGACGGCGGTTTGCCTGCACTGCTCACACACAAGTTAGTCTGCGATGTTGAACTCATTTGGTTGCTTCTTCTGTTGTCATTGAAGGATTTATCACTGTATTTACCTCTAGTCTCTCATAGATGATCTCTGTCTTTGAGTGAACATGTAGGTAACATTAGTGTGGATTTTTCTCAGGGACTTGGTCCTGGTTGCTATGATACGTATCACGCCAACATCGACTGCCAGTGGATCGACATCACTGATGTGCCACCTGGAAACTACATACTCAAGGTGCTACTGCAGGACTAAGTTAACAATCGCAGATATAAATAATATTCAGACTTTAATGATGAACTCCTGCAGGATTTGAAACAGTATGTTTCTATGAAATCTTCATTTGAACCAGGTGACAGTGAACCCCTCTCAGCTGGTCCAAGAGTCAGATTTCTCCAACAATGAGGTGAGGTGCGACGTCAGGTACACGGGGAGCTACGTCCAGGCAAGAAACTGCAGGATCTACGTGTAAGTGAGAACATACACTCATTCCTGATATCAGAAATAAAAATTAAAGCTCATCACTGATGTTTGATCTTCGTCTCACAGGAGCTGACCTGACTGAAGAGAGAAACTTTAACACAGAAATGTATCCTCGGTGCCTTCTTGTTGCTCCTAATGTTACAGCTGCTACTCTGTCGTGCAGATGTTTTACTGTTAGCTGTTTGCTACTCTATAACTTAATCATTGTATTTATGATTTTTTGATATATTATTATTATTATAGCTGCAGCCAGGCTGGCCAGATGTTTCCTATTTATATGAATATTCATTTTCAGTGGATTTTTTTTAAGCAATGCATGACTGTCCTGTTAGCTGTATGTGTGTAGTAAACCCATAGACTGTATGTAGAAATGGATGAAGCAACTCGGTCTCAAAAATGAGGCCAGTGCAGAAGTGCAAAAGTGTGTAGCAGCAAATCCTCTTTTTCAAACATGAAATACTCTGTCAGGAAGGTGGGACAAAGCAGGACCCAAAATACAGATCTTACGTAAAACAAAAAGGTCTTTAATAAAAGAAACTAACTCAAACGCTGCACAAAAATGGCAGGAAAAATACAAAAACCAAATAAAATCAAAATCACTGAAAAAACCCAAACTACAAAAACTCTAGAAAAACCAAAACCACTGGAGAAAAAAAACAAAATGTCAAAAACCCTAGAAAAGCAAAATCCATGAGCGGGAATAAGGAGTAGGGATCACAAGTCACAAGACGCAAGACACTAGAAGAAAGACGTAAGACGCTGGAAGTAAGACGACGAACTGGCAACAAGACAAAGAGACACAGGAGGTTAAATACACTGGGGTAACGAGGGTTAATTCAACACAGGTGGAAAGGACAACCAGGGAAGGCTGTGGCAGACAAGACAATCAACACAGGTGTGACCAGACCAACAGGAAACAACTAGAACACAAGAGACGAGACTCAAAATAAAACAGGAAGCGACAAAACAGAAAACACTGAAAACACGCAGAACATGAAACACCAAACAAAAAAGGACATGACACCCATAGAACAATCACAAGAAAATAATAAATCACAAAACTAAACACAGGAACCCAGGAACAGACAAACTAGTAATACACATCATGACATACTCAGTCAATACATTTTCCCACAAGTCATTCTGATGTTATGATCTAAAGTTTATTCTTATTATTATCTGAACATCATTTCATCCTTTAAATAGAGGAATGGGCGGGGTTACTTTGATTGACAGGTCTGGTCTCCAATGAGACTAGACTTGAACTCAAGTCTCCCAGGTTCAAGGGTCAGACATGCCTCCAAATATGGTCACTTCCTGCTCCAAACAACCAACATAGCAAGATTCAGATGTACAACTCCTGGCTTCAGGATCCACAAATAATGGGGCGATGTCCCATTAGCGTTGTCCCTTCTATATACAGTCTATGAGGAAAGAGTGTGAGCATGATTCAGAAATGTAAAGAAAACAAACTGTATTTACTTCAGTCATTCTGTTCAATTGAATTGGTGCTTATGGGAGAAAACAGTGGTGCTCTTCGCATTTTGTCATGATGGAGAACATATCATCAGCCAATGACAACACATCACCTGAAATATTTGTTGTATGTCTTCTGAAAAAAAAAGAAAAAATATGCATTGAAAGTTAAGTATTAATGGAGTCAGCCCAACTAAATCTGACGGGAATACCGTATTTTCTGGACTATAAGCTGCTACTTTTTTCCGACGCTTTAAACCCTGCAGCTTAAACACCGGTGTGGCTCATGTATCGGCGGCACGCAGCTCGTTAGCTTTTTACAAGCTAGCAAGCTCCATGCCGCCGATACATTTAGCCTCGTCACATCAGACCTGGTCAGAGTGGACCACATGAAACTGTTTGAATAAATTCAATAGCAGCTTATAGACAGGTGCGCTCAATAGTCTGGAAAATACGGTACACCACAGATTGTGCAGAAATGCTAATTATTTTTTGAAAATTAGGGTGATGCCTTTTCATCGACTGAGATCATGATAAACTGTGTGAATGCTCTTACAATATATAAAAAAAATAATGTAATGCATGCATTTCTTGCATTGTGGCATTTTTTTGTGCAACCACAGATTTATACTGTTTTGACTGTTTGAAAAATGTTCTGAATTTCCAATCATATTTTATATTAAATTTTACTTGGATTTTTAAAAACAAAATTCTTGTCATGTTCTGATTCCTTGCTTAAAAAATTAAACGAAATAATCAGTGTTGATGGGATAATATGAAGCTGAGGCTGGGAGTGTAGAGTGGTACATTTCTTACATGCTTTGGGAGTAACACACCTCAGAGAAATACCAGAAATTATTCCACTTTGCACAATTATGTCTCGGAAATGTCCGCAAAAGAAACACGGCATCATACCGAGAGCCTGTTGTTGCGTGCTTGTCGTGTTGTGTTACAGCAGGTGAGTGATTGGGAAAACATTTATTCACCTGGCAATAACTCCACTTGAGGTGTCTGGGAATGTCTCTCTGTATTTACACTTTGTCACTGGATTTATAGGGACACTGTCTAACCGGTGTGTGGAAATGTATAAATAATCCCTGCAACTATTTTTTAAAACAATTCATCCTTTCAGCTCCTCTTTAGTGGAGCTGTTTCCCATCCAGCACAAATGCATTGCCTCACAGTCTTGTAATGTTAAACGTAGCATGAGGTTTTAATGTTCTTTAGTGTATGGACTGCTTCACACGGCCGCATTTTCATTTTTAAATTATCCTGTTTAAGCAACTGAGGGACTCTTCTAATACATTTAGCAAAGCAAACCCACAAGGCTGTCACAGTGGAGTTTTCCAAATTAAACATGATCACTGGAGGGGTTTTTGTGATTCTTGTAAAGTGGAAGAATTTGGCAGCGTTAACGTGAAGCCTTGATGAAAGAGGAAGAGATGAATATGCAGGCAGGTGGGAGCTGAGGTCACTGAGTGTATTTTCTCCACCACCTCACAGCATCTCTGAAGCTCTGTTTACACTTGATTTTAATATGGATCTCAGTGCATTTTGGTGGTCGTTTACACTATTTAGCGCTGTCCACTTGTGATTCGATCACCTGAGACGCATCTAGGGACCAGGACTCCCTTGCAAAATAGATTTTGGAGATCTCAATGGGAACAAATCCTGGATAAATAAAGGTTAAATAATCTAAAACCAAGTCTAAACAGGGTTGTGTGACAAGTTGTGACAAGTTAGTCTGCGATATTGAACTCATTTGAAGGATTTATTATAGTATTTACTGCAAGTCTCTCTTCTTTCTTTGAGTAAACATGTAGGTAATATTAGTATGGATTTTCCTCAGGGGCTCAGTCCTGGTTGCTATGATACGTATAATGCCAACATCGACTGCCAGGTCCTACTTGTACTGCAGCTGCTCAGCCCTCTGACTCATTTGCACAGATTGTTTTGTGGCAACATCAGGTCAAGTTTTCACCCAAATAATCAGATAAAATTTGAGACAAATGTGATGCAACCACTTGATAAGATCACATGGATGCAAAATATGTTAAAAAAAACAGTATGAAGATGGGATGAGATGAACTTTCACTGCATGCACCACATCCTGTATATCCACATCACACTGGGCTTGAACCCGTTTCACTCATCCTCTTATCCAAACATGGCCTCTCTGTTGAGCCCCTCACCATCTTTGGCCAGAGAGGTGATCCGCCGCTGTGAATCGGAGTGTGACGGAGGGTCAGGGCAGAGCCTCCTCCGCCGCTCCAGGTGCTGTTTGCTCAGGGGCAGGCCGGCGTGCTAAGCCTGCAGGGTGGGCAGAGCCGCTGGTCGCCCCTGCTGGAAATGGCAAGGAGGAGAGAAATTCCACAGATCCCACTGACGGCCAGGAAAACCCGACTGCAAACTGCTGACATCAGCGTCTCCACGACTACACCATTCTTATCGTGGGCTGACCGTCTGTAAGGCTGCGGCCAGAGGACAAACTGTCTGAGACTCCCAGTCAACAAGTGTCAGAGCCAACAGGCGAGACTGCAGTGACACATGATGGGAGTCAGTTTGTTCTGCTGTTCCTTCATAGTCCTTTTGAATGTGTCTGTAAATAGACTAAATACAGCTATATCACATATGTTTGTTGTTTTATGTTCACTTTTGTAACATTTAACTGGCTTTTTGGTCACTTGGGGGCAGCAATACAGACAGTGTATGAGTGCAACACTGATAATCCCTTTATAAAGTTGTTACTGCACAGGTGTCAGTAAACAGTTGCCTATTTATGGGGCAGTGTCACAACTTGGCTCAAGTGGTCTCAACAACAGAAGGACACACCAAGAGATGACCAAGATGTCTGAATCAAACAGTCATAACATGCAGCATGGAAGTCAGTAAATCATTGGTGCATGATGTGCATGTGTGAATGTTACAGGTGCATGTGTTGTAAAAGCATAAACCAAAACACAAGGATCAAATAAAATTATAAAACCAAACCCTAATGTGCTCAGCCTGACCTGCAGCCAGGTCTTGTGAAGGAGCACCTGAGTGCCACGGGTGTGCCAGATTACCCCAATCTGTCCCTGCAAAGCATGCTGGGAAACAGGCCAACACCAAGCAACACCCAAGTATTTTAATTTAATAGTATTCTTTGTCTCTTTTGCTGGGTACATTGTTTTTAGCTGCCTGCTGTGTCTAAATGGTAATAATACGTGTGGAGCCTATAAACTCTCAGTATCTACTATAAAGTGTTGTCAGTAATGGATTTGCTACTACAAGTGAACCCTTTAGCAGTACATATACCCACTAGCCATTGTTAATATATAAACACTGTTGGAGTGCAGTTTTAGGTTAAAGATTCAGACCTGGTATGTGATTAATTTTATGTAAAAAATGCCCAGACCTGGGTCAATATCAGACTAATGGCACGATGGGTTAATTTTTTCATTGTCTCATTTTATCCTCTCTTTTATTTTCTCTTTTACTTCTTTTTATCATTTTTTTTATGTCCAGATTTGTGGAGCCAGGGCATTTTTATTTCCTATTGTACAGACAGCTCATGTTGGAGTTTCATTGTTACCTTTGTGCCTGGTGTGGAAAGATGGATGAACCTAAACTGCAAAACAAATCTACCTATGGGTATACATAAAGTAACCTTGAAACTTGAACCTTGAACCAATAAGATGGGCGGTTTTTACCCTGCATTGAGTAAAAGCACCAAAATATTGAAAAATGGGTAAAAATCACAGCATAGTGGGTAAAAGCAACAAAATATTAAGAATTATCCACCCAGTTCTGGGTTAAAACAACCTGACATTTCTGGGGTGTACATGATATGTTGATCCAATAAACTTTGTTCAAGCCAAATTAGGACATAAAGAAACTGCTGGGGGCTCAATGCATGAATAATTCTACACAGACACTGAGTGTAATAATCAGCATAAACAATCACATGAATCATGAATCAGCGCTATCAGAGTTAATTTCAATGGATTAGATAAATATGGATTAACGCACCAGTGCCTTGAATGGATAAATAACAACACAATCAACATTTGTCCACCATGACTAATCACCCAGTGGTGTGAAATCACTGTGTTAATAAACCAATCAGTTTAGTCGGGAGAAATTTTCCAGTGTTTTAACTCTGAGCCGAGAAGAACAGATTGGAAAGTGTTTGTCTCCAGAGAGCAGTTTTAGCTCCATACCAGCTGTTTAAAACTATTAAAAGTGACAAATTAACCCTGGTGTGTATAGATCAACACGTATATAGCCATCGGCACCCCGAAGTGTTGATTTTCGCAGCTCCCCACTGTGTGTGGAAAGTCTGGAATATCAGCTTGCATCATTAGTGAAATGATGTGACGCCAACCTGATGCTAATGTTCTGTTTCTCTGTCTGTGGTCTGTATTTACTTTAGGGGGAATTGTTTGTCTATAGCAAAGAGTCAAAGCTATTTGTGCGAGCAGAGGGGAAATGACTGAATATTTTTCTCTCCTGCTGGCTCTACACAGCCGAGTGCCTGACGTCCTGAAAGCGGAAACAATGTTTACCTGGGCAGGACAAGGACTCTCTGAATCTGACCATTTACACATCATTACTGGCTCCACAGTTTTCCCTGTTTGAAGAAGAAGAATATGCGGCTAATGATGGCGGTACTTTTCCTCCTGCAGCTGCTGTGTAAATATCAAAACACTCGACTGGCTGCCTGAGTGAATGCACGCTGTTATTAATCCTGTTATTGTATTATTTTTGGGCTGGGAAGTGGGATTGGACAGGGAGGTGGTCCGGATGAGGGGGAGGTGAACAAGGGGGGGGGAGGGTGAAGAAGAGACTGGAGAAGGGGTCATCCAGAAGAAGCCCTCCACTTATTTTTGGTCTGGATGCTTGTAAAGGTTTTATTGGTTTTACACATGAGCGTCAGACAATGTTAGAGTGTCTCCTGTTGTACCAAACATGTGTTCATCCATCACGCTTCACACTTTCTGGCTCCGCAGACATAACAACACACATACATGCTGACCTGCAGGAGCAGACGTGGGACTGCTGGTGTCTCCTGAATGTTGTGCCACTGTGAAAACGAGAGGAATGTACATGCACGGTATTTGTTATTGAAATATATCACATGTTTTTAGCAGGCCTGTGTGTGTTTTTGAGATAAACTGTGTAACTCTTACACAATCACACATGTGTTCACAGTTTACATTTGTCCCTCAGACCTGAATCAGAGACTACGAGACACAGACAGTTTAAATATCTTTGTCCTCATTGTTGTAGTCTGGAATTAATGTGTGTGCAATCAAACTAACTCATGCTATCATTAAAAATTAATATAATTATTACACAGCTGGATGTTACTCTAAGTAGGTCACACACATTGTGCATATGTTAATAGTATAAATGGGCTGCAATATCTCTTTATTAATTTTTAACATAAGCAAAGATCATATAAAATTTTGAAGCCTGGTGCTACATATCTTTAAGTATTTGTGGTGTTGTTTTACACCATCCTATCTTTACATATATAAATACATAAATATATGCTCATCTTTGTAAATAATTATTGTCACTGGGAATATGATTATTGTTTGTAAAATGCTATATTGGTCCCTGTTACCATTTTATGTTGTGCCCATTAGCACCCTCAGTTTTGCTTGCTGTGATGATATCTACATAGTCCAACTAAAATCTCAGCATACTCCAAGGATGACTAGCTATCAAAGACATCATACAGTCATTACGTTGTGCTCTGCATAGAGTGTTCATTCATCTGCTTTCATCTAAACCACATGAAGGATATTATCACATTCAGTACCTGTGGGAATGTGAGGAATGGCTGGATGAGATGAGCTCCTCTAATGAGACGTCAGTGACATGTTAATGTGCTTCATAAATTTAAGAGGGCAAGATGTGGGCCTCCACCCTCTCCTCTTTACACCTGAATATGACATCCTTGGCCAAACATCCTAGGCTATTGCCAGGCTGTAAGAAAAAAAGAAGAAGATAAAACCAAACAGACTTAAATACACAGACGCACATCCTGGCCTGGCTCTCCAAATACCCAAACAGAGGGGTTTCTTTTTCTAAGACTACAGTTACAGCTAACAATGCCTGCTTTTTCTGGAGGGTTGTAACTGTCACACAGTCACAGCTTGTGGAAGGAGTTTTGCCCAGTTGCCTTGGAGATGGATTTGTTGACATGTGACCTCAGTGCGGCCTGAGATCGGATTATTACTAGTTTTTCCAAGGCTATGAATCAACAGTAGAAGCAATATAGCAGTGCAGAAATACTCTTCCTTTTCAAGTAAAAGTTAAAATACTCTTTTTGCAGAATTACAATGATTTATGAAGGGATTTGGGTAATTCATATTTGATTTATAGTATTTTGCAGGATTTTAGTTTGGACAGTAGATATTATATACGCCCCTTTCCTTTTATTGGAACATAACTCCACATTTTGTCATTTTATTAATAGTCATTCCTGTTCTTTAAATTTCAAAATGAGTGAATACAATTGGGTGAACAACAGCGACATCATGTGGCCAAACGTGACAGTGTTACCATGAGTACTTTAAATTGTTTTCATTCAGCAGTTAAACTTGTAGATTTTTTTAAACACACTAAACAATAACGAAATATGTGTCAACCTATCAATTTATTTGTGTTTTTACGTCATTATTTATTTATTTAGGCTACATTTATTCATTAGTTTTGTATGTGACGCAGAGTTTGACGTCATCCACAGTAGACGGGACACCTAGTAACCTGAGCTGCCACCACACAGCAGAGAGGAGGAAGAGATGGCGAGCCACAATAAGTTTTGCGTCGTTAATTTGGCGTTTCTGTTTGTATTTGTGTTGATTTCAGCATCTGTTTCGGCTGAGTCTGCTGATCGGACAAAGACGGTAGAGGTCAATGTAAAACCTGGAGGAATGGTGCACACTTTCTCTGAGAGCATCGTAAGTGACTGCATAAGGCATTCTCCTTATTTCACTTAATTATCTTACGTTTTTAAGCCACCACTCGGACGTACAGCTAAAATTCTACAAAATCCAAACGTTCCCCGTCCGCTGTATAGTTTAATTGAGGCGAATTCACCGTGCAGGCTAATGTAATGCCACATATTGTTGTTAATTATTCGGTGATTAACAGAGTAATCATAAAATTATAACCTAATCAATTTTTTATTGTGTCAAAGAGGTATGTCTCTTTCATTAAAGTTTCTTTCATTAGATAGTTTTAACAAAATAAGGGAAAAACTACATTCCGCTGGTCAGCTGTAGTCGCAGCCTGATGACGACACAGCCTGTGAGAGGCCGACACGTCGCTGTCAGAGCGCCACAACGGCTCCATTGATTGGATGAGACGTTTAGTGACCGTAAACTGCTTTCTGTAATCAGATAATATTAGTTTATTTAATTTGATATCATAAAGTTTAATAAGACTGGAATTACTAACTTAATTATTTCTATTAATTTGCTATTTGTCTATTTATAAAACTATATAAAAATTGTTTATTATTTTTTGCAGTAGACATTCTAGGGACATTTTGATGTGTCATAGCAGGAAATGCACCATTAACACTAATGGGGGCTCTAAACAGGGCTGAATTCGGATATTAAATCACCCCCAACACCCTTTTGATGTCAAAAGTATGTGAGTCAGAATTGTTTATATGTGCTGGTTTGCTAAAATTTTATAAGCTGATAAGATAATATCATATGGTTTTGCATAAGGAACAACTTTAACTTTACTTTAGTGTAGTGATTCTTTATTCACAATATCAGAGATCTAAAACAGGTAGACTGAAATGCTTCAAAATTAGATGTTTTTATTATTTCCCTGCCGGAGTAACTGATGGATAAATAATGAAAGTAATGTGCTGCTCTAACTTTTGCACTAACTACCACTGTGTTCCTGTCTCCTATTGCAGAAGGACTATGAATGCTCATTCACTTATGCCTCACAAGGGGGAACCAATGAGGTGAGTGTCTCTGCCACTCTCACTGTCTCTAGTCGCCAGCATCATATTATTGGTTATTGATTACAGCAAGTCTTGTGTTAAAGTATTGTTCTGTTGCTCTGTAAACCAGCAATGGCTGATGAGTGTGGGCCTGAGCGATGACGACAGACTGTTTTCCTGCTCTGTGTGGAGGTGAGACACACACACACACACACACACAGGATACAGAGCTGTCTGCGGAGGTACTCCTCCTTCAGCTCGCTCAGCTTAATGTTAAGTGTGTCATCGTTGCTCCGGTGTGATGCGTCCCATCTGTGTCCCCACTGAGTCACCTTATTGATTTTAGTCAATCGTGACAGTCAAAGAAGAGACGAGAGCAGCAGCAGCAGCAACACAACAAACTTCTGACATTGTGGTTTAAACGTACTCCTGTGTGGCACTGACTTAATAAGCGAGTAAAAGTATGTAAATGACTTAATGCTGATAACAAATGTTTCTTTTTCATTTCTTTCAGGCCTCAGGGGAAATCCTACCTGTTTTTCACTCAGTTCAAAGCCGAACTGAAGGGAACCAAAATTCAATATGCCAACGCATATGTAAGTATAAAGGAACATAATTAGTTTACTTTTAATAACTTCTAGCTGCCCTGTTTACTGTTGAATTTGTTTTGTAAGTTCTCAACTGACTCAAACAGGGACGACCAGCTTGCCAGCGGCAGCTGGCAAGATATTAAATTAGGGTAATTGAGACATATGTCATTAAATTTAAAAATCAGTGTAACCTCATGCATGCATTCTTCTTTGATGCTCGTTCTAATTAGTGAAACTCAAAGGTATGAGTCAAACCTAAAACTCCAATCTTAGTGCAGTTCTTTCTTACCTCAGTGAGTCGGTAGCTCATTAGGAAAAAAGAAACTTCTCAGCCCTCGTCCTCAGTGTTATAATTTGTCTGGAGTCCAACCTCAGCCTACATGGTCTAGTTATTAAACAGTTGGTGCAACACATCACAAACCCCCTCAGGCTTTGCTCCTCAGCTTTTCTCCTACTGAATGATCGGTTTGATTGCTTGGTGTGTTTAACAGCAGCCAGCAAACAGGACTTTGAGTTTCTGCTCTGTGTTTCCTCATCCTCCTGTCTCCAGCACAATGTCAGTGTTGAGATTAAAGCTCCTGATTCCTGAGTCCAAAATAATTTTACAGTATCTGCACAAATGTCAACAAAAATCAAGGCCAAACACTGCCGATGAACATTTTTGTGTGGCTTGCAAATCATAAACCCCCCTCCACCTATGCACCAGCAACACAGCAATATGTTTGTCAGACTCTGGGATTTTGAGACGGACGTTTCTGTCTTGTAGCTTTCTATATATTTTTTTCTCCAGATCACATAGCTGCTAAGTCATAGAAACAGCTGTCACCATCTACACTTTGATCTTGTCTTTTTGTGACAAATTATGTTAACGACACGGTGATTGTGTTTTCTGGATATGCGTGTGTATGAATGGCAGGCAGCATTTTTTTTCTCAGCAGCATTTAACCCTCACATGGTTTCTGTATCCTGGGGATACAGTCATTTCATAAGCCGTGGGTGGGAAGGCACGCGCTTTGAATCATAATCAAGTCCCCAGATCATGCAAATTCAATAACATTCAAAACTATTCTCTAAATTTTTATGAAAATCCAAAATAACAGCCTGTGTGTACAAAGACATGTACAAAGTGCTGGTATTTATTTTATTTCAGGAAGATTCTGTTTTAGAAAATTATGTTTTTCTTCACTCTTCAGACTCTTTAGGTCTAAAATACTGATGAGATCTTATTTTACTTTTAAATGTCTAATATTGATTAAGTTTTAACTATTGCACAACAAAATGTTTCCACTTTTTAAAAAAAGTACACAAATCATTATAGAATGAAGCAAATTAATTGTTTATAAAGGCATACGTTTTTTAAACAAAAAAAAACTTGAGAAAAAGGAGAAAATGTTTAATTTGCTTCCCCAAAAAGGTAAAAAAATGTAATTAATTAAAAATTTAAAATGTAATCAGATTAATTGTTCATAACCCAGAGAAATATATTTCAGATTGTTTATGGTGTTGCTTGATAAATGCCCTCAATGAATAATCAGCTGTCTAAACTGTTGCAGATTCATTTACTATTGACAATTAGATTAATTGTTTCAGCTCTAAGTTTTGGCACAATTGTCATCTGGGAAAAGAGGCGACGGCTGGCTGTTCTAAAATCAATAAAAAATACATTAAATGCTCTTTGCCCCCACCAAAAACCAATCAGAGGTGTCGGCTCCATAAGTGGTGTTAACAGTTTTTTTTTGTTGTTTGATAATTTGTAAGTCGGCTGCTTCAGATTAAACGCCACCTCACATCATCACCTCAGAGACAGAATGTACCTGACCACACACGCCGGACTAGACTTGAATAAAACATGCAATCATTTGCACTTTGGACCTGTTTCTTGCTTTACTCCACATGCCCTCCACTAATACTTATGTCTCCATGGAAACCCATCATGTGCTCCATGTCTCTGTGCATTTTTAGACCCATTGTACTCAGTGATTGCTGGAACTACATCCCAGCTGGTACCAACCTCGACACAGTAACACAAGCGGAGGCAGTGGAAGTAACACTTAAACTTTATTTGCTCTTGAAGTCAGACTCAGACTCGTCATGTCTCTGCACATAATGTTTAATGGGAGGTTAATGTCTGGACTCAGTCTGGGCTCAGTCACTTTGCGGAGGTCCGCCGTGTCTGATGTGGCCGTCTGTGAACTGAAGCACACCTTGACACGCCTCCTTCCCCCAGCAAGGACAGTCCTGACACTCTGTCATTAGTGAGAGCACATGTTTCCTCCTCCTCCTCCTCCTGCTCCTGCTCTGGCTCCGTGCCCTGCAAGCAAAAGACAAACACACAGAAAATAACTTCGCTAAATGATGGGACAAAAATAACCTCGCATACACAAACACACCTGCCACCCACGCACTGCATCTCCTTGACCTTGTCGTCACATCCGACCGACGTTCCCGGCCCGTCTGTTGTTAAAAAAAAAAAAAAAAAAAAAAAAAAGCCGGCCC
>OOFC01049175.1:6305-55491 GCA_900323345.1 Pseudochromis fuscus | reverse complement strand
TTCTGACCAATAAGATTTTAGTAGCTGCTCCGACCTGACCAGGTACTTTTTTTGGAACCGCAGGAGAGGAGGTATGAAAAGTTGTACCAGGTACCAAGTTCCAGGTACTTTTTTGCCAGTGTAAATGCGTCAAAACCGAAGTGAAGCGAAGCGAGTAGGTACCAGTGTAAATGCGCCATTAGTGGTTGGGACCAATTTTAAAGATGATAATGATGCTGATGTTTGTGCTTCCAGGATGGAGTTTGAGGACTTCAAGAGGAACTTCGACAAGGTAGAGATCTGCAACATGACCCCTGATGCGCTGACTGATGAAAAGCGCCACTGGGAGGTCAACTGTCTCGAGGGAAGCTGGATTCGTGGCTCTACCGCTGGAGGCTGCAGGAACTACATCGGTGAGACCACCAAGCAAACTTAGAAATATGAGCGTTAAATTCACTTATTTCAGTGAAGTGTTTTTTAAATTCTACGCTGCCTTACCTGAAGCTACAATCTACATTATACTTTATGCTGCAGACACATTTTGGACCAACCCACAGTTCAAGCTGCTGCTGGAAGACACTGATGATGATGATGACGTGTGCAGCGTGGTGATCGCTCTGATGCAGAAGAACAGACGAATGCTGAGGAAAGAAGGCATGGACCTGGAGACTATAGGCTTCGCATTGTATGAGGTCAGACAGAAACTAAACATGTTTTTTGTGTTTTTCATTTTATACAGTAACTTTGCTACCAATAGAGAAAGATGCATCAAGGCTTACAGTCTCTAACAAAGGATTTTCTTGGCAGTGATGTAGTTTGAAGTGAATCAGAACAGGATATCTCAACCTCTGATGAAATAAGAATAATTGTCATCAGCATAAAACAGGAAATTGCCCTTTGAAGTTGATTATCAATTAAGTTAGATTAAGCAGCATGGGCCCCAGTACTGATCCCTGGGGAACATCATTATCTGTGACCTCCACTGAAACCATTTGCTGTGATAGTTTGAACCAGCTGGAAGAACATTCAAAGAAATAGAAATAGACAAATATCATAACAAATGGATAATTTTTGTTATGTAATTGTGGCTGTTTCTACTATAGAGAATGAATAAAGCTCTGTGATGCACATGTTGACAACATGACCAGACTTAATTGTCTGCAGGCATTTTTCAAAGTTAAATCCAATGTTGCTGTGGTCCACTGAATATTTGAATACATGAATAAATGTAAGGGTAGTATGCACGGGGAAGATAGTAACTGAAGATATTTAAATGACATGGGGGCAATGAAAAGGAAACCCAAACAAGAAGTTTAAAAAAAAAACTTGTTTATAACCCGAGGAAGATCATCTGATGTAATCAAAGCTTCAGGCTGGCAACTAAACGGACCTTGAATGTGCAAAGTTTTATCAACCATCTTTTTCCTGTCAAATAATCTAAAAACCTGTCTTTACTGATGAGAAGTTGTTACGTAATGTGTGTTCTTATGTATTACCGTATTTTCCGCACTATAAGGCGCATCAGATTATAAGGCACACCTTCAATGAATGGCCTATTTTAAAACTGTTTTCATATATAAGGCTCACCGCATTATAAGGTGCATAGAATAGAAACTACTCTAGTTGCTGGGGTTGCGTTATCATCCATCTAGATGAAGCTGCACTAAAGTGAATGTCAACAAAACAGTCAGATAAGTCAGTCAGTCAAACTTTATTAATAGAAAACAAACCAACGTTCTGACAACTCCGTTCACTCCAAAACAAGCTAGTGCATTCACAATACGGTACCGTACGTACCAGTAGCTCTTACTGGTATTTGCGCCGCCTTCATTGAAAACAATGTATTTCCAACTCCATTTGTCACAGTTCAACGCTACATGAACAGCTGTTTGATTTTTTTCTCCGAGGTAACGTCACAAACGTGGAGGGGAACTTTTAGGTGCGCCTTATAGTGCGGAAAATACGGTAATTGGTGTATGCTGTCAGGTTAGAACATATAAATTTCATCTCCTCTACTTTTCTTTCTGTATCTGTTTGTTCAGGCTCCAGATGAAGAGGATCAAGTGGGAAAGGATTTCTTCCGCTACCACCCGTCCAAAGCTCGCAGCAGGACCTACATCAACATGCGAGAAGTTTCGGAGCGCTTCACGCTGCCTCCTGGGAAATACCTGTTGGTCCCCACAACCTTCCAGCCCCACCACGAGGCCGACTTCCTCGTCCGTGTCTTCTCCGAGAAGAAGGCCAGCACTCAGTGAGTGTTTAGCAGCTTTGGGTGTCAGGGACAAACAAACAGCAAACAACAAGTCTAATGATTTGTTTTCATTGTATTTCACCTACACAATTCTTCATAAACCTTCAAATACACAATCCAATACTAAGTGTCATGTCAGCTGTCTTGACAACTTGTAATTTTGCTCCACAGAGAGTTGGGAGAAAATGTTGATGCTGACCTGCCAGATGTAAGTAGATCACCCAGGCACTGATAATCAATCAGCCGCTCAGTCAATCAACCAGTCCAGTCCAATCCCAGACCCCAATCTGGGTCGGTTTCCCTGTACTGATGCTGTTGTTTCCACCAGCCACCCCCACCCAGCGCTCCAGAGGAGGAGACAGAGGAGGAGAAAGGCCTGAGGAGGCTGTTCGATCAGCTGGCCGGTGATGTAAGAGAGCAGCAGCTTTACCTTCAGGCTAACAGTGTTTGAAAGTATTCCTGTTTGAAAGAGCGTTCAGTGAAATATCTTAATGGGTTGACTGGGATGGGTTCATGTATGATTTGGTTTCTCATTTTCCAAGAGGATAATTCCTGCTAACTTTTGTGAGGCCCTGATATTATTTTTATTCAGCTTGTCCAAAACTAAACAACTCCCATCAGCCTCAAATTGTTACTGTGAGAATGCTAGCATGCTAACGTTAGTGTGTTGCTACCATTGGAGGACACACACAGTAATCAGTTTATACTTGATTTGTTGCTAAAATCCTTATGAATGTATCCTTATGCTGTATTCTCATTAGTATTTTTAGCAATGTCACAATTTAGAATAACATCAATTTCTCTGTTTCAAACATGTTATTTCAATTTAACCATATTATTCAGATGGGTTTTTTTAGTACAGTGTAGAATATCACAAACACAGTCTGTCAAATCAGTAGTGTTTACAGTTATTAATACAAACATGGATGAAACTGTTTTCGTCTTTTTCATGCTGTTGTGTCTACAGGACAAAGCCATCTCTGTCAAAGAGCTTCAGCAGATGCTCAACGGTGTTCTCAGCAGGCGTAAGTAAATGAAAAGTATTTCTATTTATTTATTGAGTTTTGTTTAGTTTGTCTTAGTTTTGAGTAAATCCCTTTTTCAGTTCTTTCTTTTAAATTGAACATCAACTGAGAAAATACTTCTAGAATACTACTAGAAAATAACACATTGTTTAGACACATCTATGCAGATGATACACAATTGTACATTTCACTTTCGATTGATAAAAGGAGCAAGGTCTCAAGCAAAGGAGCAAAGTCTTCAACCTCAGTCATACACTCAGAGGCAGTGGGTCTGTCTGCGAGAAAACAACTTGAACTTGGTGACCTGCAGAAATGAATATAGTCTTAAACAGCAGATACATATAGTGTCTCCTGAAATGTGGAACAACTTGAGTTTTTGTGCAGTATTCTTACATGTAGCTGTTTTGTTGACGACTGTGTCTCTATTTTAATCCTTTGTCTGCAGGAAAAGAAATCAAATTTGAGGGCCTGTCTCTCAGCACCTGCCACAGCATCGTGAATTTAATGGATGTATCCTTCCACGTCATTCACCTACTCGTTTGTGATTGTCGACTATCAGCACAGCAAAGTTGGCTTGAGGAGAATTTTTTACTGTTGCATATATGTCTTTCTCACCCCCTTTAACCCCCTTTAACTAAACATCAACATGCCATTTGTACTGTACCTGCAAATAATAGTATCTGCGTGTACACATTTATATGCATTCAGCAGATTAATTCCTCAAGTATTTTTTCTTGACTGAGTAACCCAGACGGACTGCACAGGGAAGCTGGAGTTTCAAGAGTTTAAGGTCTTCTGGGAAAAGATGAAGAAATGGATCGTACGTGTTGACTGATGTGTGGGTGAGTTTGGGGAGCGTGGTTGTTTCGGCTCAGGTTGTTGAAGACTCCCCTCTGTGGTTGCAGATGCTCTTCCTGTCCTTCGACACTGACCGCTCAGGAAAGATGTCGTCCTACGAGCTTCGCACTGCTCTCAAAGCTGCAGGTAAGAGTCGGCTGAATGCTGTTTACACTCTGTGCTGAACTTTTACTTTCACGTTTTTTATCTGATTCGTAATAATGATGCGTCATTTACATAGACTGTGTATAGAAATTCCCTCAAATTTAGTAAAACATGATTAAGCATAGTAGTTCATGTGCTGCTGCTTGTTGTTCTTCTACAAGCTCTGCTGTTTCTCGTCTTCATTATATTTATATATTTATTTGATGGGATTCATATACTATTTACTCTATTCAATCTGATAGACCTTTATTGACATCATGTGTGAACACCATCAACTGAACATTAAAGATGGATGTAGCCCCCAGGTCTCAAAAATGAGGCCAATGCAGATGTGGAAAAAAAAGAGCAATACCACCAATGACCACTAGATACATTTTTTTCCACAAGTCATTCTGACGTCTTCTTCTCAGTGACCTGGTCCATCTGAAAATCATTTCATCGTTAAGGAGGCATTAGGCTTCAAAAAGAGGAGGATTTAGGTCTGTGGTTACTTTGATTGATATCTTTGATAACTGATGAGATAAACCCTGAAGTTCAGTCTCATCCGCATTGGACAGTGTCCTCAGGTTCAAGGGTCAGTCCCGCCTCCTCACTCCTCCCTTCATATCCAAATATGGTCACTTCTGGCTGCAAACAACCAACATGTTCAAATACCAAACGTCTGTCTTCAAAACATGAATTCACAAACTAATGTGTGACCTCTCGTTAGCTTTGTCCAGTCTGTGGTCATTTGTCCCTCATGCAAGTGACATGAATTGTCTGTATATGGAGATGCTGATCAAAATACAATGTTTTCAGTTGTAAAGTAAAAATGTAGCTAGCAGTATATTGTAGCCTTTATACTGTACATTACAGAAGACTGTATATGTGTATTCTATTTTCATATGTAGTCAATATGGAAACACAAACTGCCGCCATGTTTAAAATTCTGTCCTCCATATGTTCCTATAGACTTAACATAATCCCTACTTCAGCATATTCTCAAAGTCCATTGGCAGGTGTTCAAATACTTTTCAGTGTCAAATTTTTCACAGGGGTTACGTGTGATTGTAGAAGCAAATCTTTTTTTTGGTTATTTTTCATTTTATGTATTCAACATTTATTTAACAGGTAAAAAATGTTTGAGAACAAGTTCTCATTTACAATTTATATTCATGATAATATTGATAGTAGAGGTATTTGTACACATTTGTTAAGAGAAGCTGTAATAATGATCGTGGAAGTGACAAAAGAAGTATTACAAGAAGTGATCACAGAGAAACTGCACAATATCCAATAAAAATAATTATTAATCGTTTTGGGCATAAATCCTTTTAGGTTTAAAAGCTAATTGCTGTTTTTCTTCCATAAAGGCATGCACCTGAACAACCAGCTCCTGCAGCTGCTGGGCTTGAGGTTTGCTGATGCAAAATACGACATTGACTTCGATGACTACCTCACCTGCATCGTCCGTCTGGAGAACATGTTCAGTACGTAAAATCAAGACAGACGGCAGCATTAAAACAAGATCCTACATCTCTGTCTGAAAATGATCGCAGTAAAGATTCATTGTTTGTTTTGTGCTGATCTGAAACTGTGCCTCTTATCCAGGAGCTTTTCAGGCCATGGACACAATGAAGAGGGGACGGGTGAATATGAACATCATGCAGGTAAAATATTAATTTGTATTACCTAACAGATGTATATACCCTCATAAAACCACAAACTGACACAGACAAGGAAGATACAGCGATAAACGTCTCATTGGCCAAGCAGGACACCCATGAACCCCAAATATGAGCCTTTGATGATGTTGGTGAATCTCTTCAGCCCAGGACATATCATCAACTCCTCTTCCCACTTTCAGAGTGATGATGTTTCTACTTTTCTCCACCTTATTGCATTTGTTGTTCTTGCACAGAGAAGTCAGAAATCAATCTTTTTCTTTTGCTACAAAGTTCCTGGGAGATATTAGCCTTCAATGGAGAACTTTGACTTTAAACCATCATAAACATTTACCTACATTTTCCCAGAATTCTTGGGGCTCTCCCATGAATCAAAGTTCATTTCTCATTCACAAACATCTGGGATATGAGGAGAGGAAAGGTGAAGTATAACAGGGGTTATGTAGACTCTCCTTAACCATTCATGCTTAGACATGAACTTTGTATTTCTCAGTCTTCCTCACTAATATCTTCTCATATGTTTGCACTTCAAGTGTTTAATCTTTTTTGAAGTTGATTCTGTTGAGCACCTGCCCAAAAGATTATAACATCTAGATATGTGTTTTGTACCAGTGATTACTGATTGCAGGGGTATGGCTGCCATTGTCTTATATTTTGCTGCATTAAAACTTATTAATTCCAGATATTTGAAGAGATGTTTTAGGGAATTTGATATCTCTGATAGTATCGTTAAATACAGTTAAATGCAACAGTCTCCTTATTCCTTATTCTCCCTGTAATTTGAATCCCTTGAATCCCTTTCTATTCCCCCCGACAGGAGGAGGTTGTGGCCATAGACTGTGGCCAATTTCTGTATACAGTCTATGGTTATTATTATTATTATGGTTAAGTTATTGTTATATCTATATAATTATGTACTGCATGCCAGACTGTTTTTTCATCATCTTAATATCTGAGGAATATAAATATTGCTTTATTGGTAAAACTGAGACTGATTTTTGTTCAATATTTACCCACCCTTCAGTTGGTGTGGATGAAGAAAAAAAAAGACACTACAGAGTTTGTGGGGCCGCCCATTAATCCTTTTTCTCTTCATATTTATCCAAACTCAGTCTGATTGTTCTGAGACTCCGTTTGATTTTAATTTGAGGTTGACTGCACGTTTTCTCCTCTCCACCGCACAGTTCTTGATGTTGGCGATGAACGTCTGAGCAGAGGATGAAAGTCAACAGACACCAGCTGAAGAACTAAATGCGACAGGCAGGCTTGGACTGCAGTGTGATGAATACTGGCGCATACACGCATTTTCTTTTCCGTGTTTCAGACTCTCCACATATGCCCAGTTGATAGCCATTATTTGAACAAGTATTGTGAAACACTGTCTGAACTAATGATTTTGAATGGGAGAGGTTACACTTTGAATTTTGCTGACTTCAGACTTTTTGGACAAATTCTTTTCTCTGCTTGCTGCATGAATGGAAATAAAGTTTGAATGAAACTTTTGTGTGTGTTTTTCTCTTGTTGACTGTTTATCATCGCACAGTCCTTCAGATTTAACTTGTGAGTCATTGGTAAGCGTTGACCCGTCCATTGAAAACAACAGAGCCAAGCTACATACCTGTTTTATTTGTTCTGGTGTATTTTTACATTACTGTAGCAAGAATTTTTAAATGTGGGACAAATAAGCTAATTTTAAAATCCAATACAAGCATAACATCTCCAGGTAGCATCACATTGACACACACTACACCTTACAGGATGGAAAACTCACATCTATTTTTATTTATTACCCTGCTTTAACAGTGGGAAACCTTTCCAAAAGTCTCATCAATTGTTTGTTCAAGTCCAAACAAATTAACAGTTTTTACAGGACATGACATTCACCTGTGTTTTTACTTGTGTTTTTTTTTGAAGTTGTACTGAAGAGGCAGCTGTTATAAGTGCTCTGCTGATGAATGCACAATAGCTTCATGCAAGAGGATCAGAGAAGAAGTGGTCTGGATTGTGAACTGGGAATGTTGATCGAACTGGAAAAACAGGACACAGAACCATTATGGCTTCAAAGGACATTTGGAAAAACACCACAACCTTTTCAAACCAAGATGTGTTGCAAAAATTTGCATTTTCATACCAATCTATGAGATCATTCAAAATTGTGTATATCCTACAGCAGCATCACCATTTGTGTACAATAAACTGTCTCCTCCCTGTACACAGTTTGCTTGGACACCCAGTGAACAATCAGTATTCCTGCTGGAAAATACTGCCTCGCCCCAGAGTCTCTATGTGTTAACTTTATTATTAGTCCCCTCCACTCAAAAATGTATTTTGTAAACGGTCCTTCTCTTGGCAGTTTGACCCTGAACGTGGAATATATTTTCACCTTATTTTTTTTAAACAGACATTATTGTGTGGGCGAAATATCCTACAGACAGCAAACAGGTTTGAGTGCATGCGTGTGGGTGTGGAAGGGAATGAAGGTGTGGATACGCCTTCAAAACAGCAGACTGGTTCTACTGAAACTTAAGGAATTAGATGTTAGTCCTTATATGTAAAACAAAGGCACATGATACCATACAGACAGAATATGTCATATGTACTGAATTTGAATTTGAACCCAATGAAAAAATATATAAATATCTGGATATTTAGTGAAGGCCAAATACAGTTTCAGCCAAAGTAAAATGTATTTCATAATATTGCATTCAGTTTCAAACTTATACATTAACTTTTTAAAATATGCTCTTCATATTCAGTTTTCATGCAAGTGATAAAGATAAACAACATAAATTCACATCATGCAATTCAAATTAAGTTTTTGTTAATGTAATGCAAAGTAGAGAAGTTCATCCTGATCATCTATTGTTTGGTTTCTAGAACGCACAGTTATACCAGGTTATTTTGTTTCATTTCATTCATTTCATTTCATTTTATTTATTTTATTTTATTTTGTGTGTGTTGATGGGGATCTACGGCCTTGTGTGCGTTGGTTTATAAATAAAGTTATTGAAAAAAAAGTTACATGGACTTTACCAATACGGAACACGCCTACATTCCTCAAATGTCAGGAATTACATTAGATTAATACAAAACACATATATATATTAGATAATACATCAAACACAAATATTTTCATCCAAGAATTTACAAATACAAAACGGGTCTCTTCGATATTAAAGCATATTCTGATCGGTTCGAACCCCCCCGTTGTTCACCAAATGGTTCTTTCCAGTAATGGTAGCATCCGCAGCGTGGTGCTGGGGACTCTGCGTGGGTAAACAACGGAAACAGTGTTGTGGATTAAAGCTTTCCTATGTTGTAACAGCTCCCCGAAAACCGAGTTTTGAAGATATTTAAACCTGAATTGTTACAGAAAGCCGTCAGCGATCCAGTCAGAAAATGGTAAGACGACATTAGTACACTAAGCTAACCTAGTTAGCTAACAGCTGCTAACGTCGGCCATCATAATAACAACGTGCCAGAAATGTGTAGAAAAACTAACAGCCTTAACAAAGCTATAATTATATAACTACAGTTAGAGGTGTAATCTTGAATAATGTACACTGCTCCCCCTTTTGACTTTGCAGCTGTGTAATTGTCAACACTAGACAAACATTGTCTAGTGTGTGATGTTTTGATCATCCTGCTTAAAGCTGAGAGAATTCCAAATAACCTGGTTTAGTTTCATGTTATTGTCCAGCTCTATATGTAAAAGTGAGTACCAGGTCACACACATACAGAATATAGAATAGAGCCAGAATATTTAAAAACAGAATCCTTGTAGGTGCATTTGTTCAAGGGCAACCACGGTTAAAACAGGTCCTGTAAATAATTTTTCTCTTTTTCTCCTCCAGCCTCATCGGAATAAGAAGTCGTTCATTGATAAGAAGAAGGCCGTGACCTTCCACCTCGTCCACAGAAGTCAGAGGGACCCGCTGGCTGCAGATGAGAAGGCACCACAGCACGTCCTCCTGCCTGCCACTAAGGTACGGATTGACCTTCTGTTGGTGATTTACCTTTTTTTTGGCATGTTATGATTAAAAGGAAATTACCAAAGCCAAAAAAACAAATCTACTTGTTTACTGTTGTTGCTTAGTTTCTCATCTCCTCAGATTTATTTTGCAGCCACTTTAATTTAGTTAAACAGATGCCACAGCCTTTTCCACAGCTGATGCCATGATTGTGTTTTTGGTGGTGCTCAGGCGGAGGTACAGAAGAGACAAGAGGAGCAGAGGAAATATGGTGTTTTCTTCGATGATGATTACGACTACCTGCAGCACCTGAAGGAGGCCGGCCCTGCTGAGCTGGTGTCAGCTGGCTCCTTGTACCCCAACAGACAACCCTTAGACCTCCGAGATGAAGAGGAGGGGAGAGATGTGGAAAAGGACAAGAACGGGCCTGTGAGTCGGCTTCAACAAAAGTTGTGGCAAACCAGATCATGAAATCAGTGACACTTTGTAAAAAAAAAACTGCATAGTCTTTAGTGTGAACGCATCACCATGTGGCAGATAATGATCTGTTTAGTAAAACTTTCAGCAAAAAATAAATAAAGTAGATCTAAATGTGGTTCTAACAGTATCTCAAATAACTAAAATACTGTCTTTTTATTTAAGAGACTTTTGTTTTTCCAGATTAACAGGCAACCAAGCAAATTTACTTCTAGTATTAAATATAAATGACCTGAAAAGTGATACATGTACCCTGTAACATAGATAAATTATCGTAGATTATATTATTACATTATTACTACTAATACTATAACGTATACGCAGAAGTTTATAATTATAGGTTCTTGAACCAGAGCTAGTGTTTGTTTGATATTTTCAAATAATTATTGTCACATTGGATCTATCGTTGATGTTCAGTTGATTGTTTGGCTTAAAAAAAAAACCACAGAAAACAGTGAGAAGTGACAGTGCACTCCCACAGTGTCCAAAATGATGCCAAGCTTGTTTTGGTAAATCAGTAGTCTAAACATCAAAATTAAAAACTGCAATCATGAAATTCTGTCAATCCTAAGATGAATTCCCAGAATACTATAAATATATATTGTTGCTAGTATCAGATTTTATGTTCACAATCTTAATTTTGTAAAGTGAGTAGCAAACAAATCCATCAAATTAATGTAGCGGGGTAAAAAGTAAAATAATTATCTTGTAGTGTAATAGAAAATAAAATTGTTCTCGGTAACATTCCACCTCTGGTTATTGTTCAGTGTCATAATCAACTGAGTTAATAAACAAAATAAGAAGTTAATCTTCTAATGTTGAATATCTCTACTTTAAATTGATCCCAGTTTTTTTTTTTGTTTGTTTGTTTTTTTTATGTCACAGGCAGCAACCATCAACTTGCCCTCATCAGTGTTCGCCTCAGAGTTTGAAGAAGAGGTGGGACTTCTGAACAAAGCTGCTCCTATCTCAGGTAAACAGCTCGTTAGTGACCATGAAATCAAGTGTGACCTTTTTAACTAACTGATGTCGGTGACCAGTAGGATCTACAACAACCATGATGGATTTAATGCTGCCTCAGATTTACTTACCTACTGCGTGTCTGCACTTTTTATAATGTACGAAGCTGAAACACAGAGGTGGATCTCCGGATTCAGGCTGAGTTTATATTTTTTTTAAATCTACAACTCCTCCTTCCAGAGATCAGACACTTCAAAGGATGTACTGAACATTACTTTTTCTCTACAATAATAATCCACCTCTCCTTTTTATGCATGAAACGTTGCATTGATTTCTTATTAAAACCGGACATATGGCAGCTCATTGTCACCAACATGTGACAGTTACATGAAGCAGGCATTCAGCTTTCACTGCTTTGTTGTCTTCTTCACTGTGTTGTGTGTTTTCCTGCAGGACCCCGGCTGGACATGGACCCCGACATTGTAGCTGGTCTTGATGAGGACTTTGACTACAACGACCCCGACAACATATTGGAAGATGACTTCATCATCAAAGCAATGGTCAAACCATTGTATGTTTAAATTTTCACCATGTTTTTCCATCTGTTTTCCAGACACTGTAAATATTTGTCTTGTACATTTATAATAATGTTTATTAGCAGATGTTCTGTCACTCCTAATTCTGATGTCCTGTTTGTGTGTAACCTGTGACAGAGGAGAGGGCGGTGATGACGAGGCCTGTGATGATGATGATGATGATGAGTGGGAGAGCACGGACGAAGAAGCTGAATTTGACTCTGAGGGCGGTTTTTCGGACGACGAGGATGCAGAAGGGATTGGTCGTGGTCGAGAGTTTATGTTTATGGACGAGGAGACAAAGAGTCGCTTCACAGAGTACTCGCTGACTTCCTCTGTGATGAGGAGGAACGAGCAGCTCACCCTGCTGGACGACCGCTTCGAAAAGGTGAACCGTACCTCCAGTTCCTCAGTCTGATGTGTTCCCTCCACATCTTCACACCTCAGATAGTGCTTTCTCAGATGACTGTTGGATGTGGGAGATATCACTGACCAGTGTTTCCACACGTCATTTTGTTTATTGCTGTAATGAACAGCAGCAGAGACCGCACTGATTAATTATTAAAGAGGTTTATGAGAGTACTGTGAAAAACAGAAAACTAGCAGCGATGGATTTTACTGTTGTGGTTGTGTGATTTACACATTGACATTTGGATTAATTCAAAACAGTTTCAGTTAAAACAACCAGGTTAAAACACATCAGCTTTTATTTTGAAATGTCATCTCCCTCTTAGTGTCTAAAAAGTGACCACATAGGAGGCCCTGTTCTTGTTTGGTTCTAACGTGCGTCTCGGTGATCGGATCACAAATGGACAGCTGAGACGAATCTATGTTTACACCTATGCATTTGCAAACTGTCCTGCTGACCACTTGGGTTTGGATGCCACTACGTCAACAACAGAGTCGCACAGTTATCACATAATACGTCAGAAGAGCGTCAGATTTAGCAAAGTTAGCTAAATACAAAACACACTGTCTAAATCAGATTTAAACGTTGAACTGGATGTTGTACATATGTCAGAATGTACAACCAGCATGACCTATGTCCAATAATAAACTGCTGTCTGTATTGTCCTCCTTGACTGGGGTCAGTGGTGATGTGTATGGTCTCACAGTAAAACCCCCTCTTCAGCCTCATGTGTGTATTTTGTATTTTTATTTGTTCAGTTGTTTGTTGTGACCTTCAGGCTCAGTCATAAACCTGCGTCTGGTTTGTTTCAGTTTTACGAACGGTTTGATGACGATGAGATCGGCGCCCTGGACAACGCTGAGCTGGAGGGTTTCATCGAACCGGACAGCGAGCGCCTGGAGGAAGTCATCAAAGATTACTTCAGACAGAAAGAGAAGGAGTGAGAGATTTGTGTTTTTCAGTCTTTGGTTTTGTTTATGAAATGTTTGAATGCAGCTTTAAGAGCCCGCTGACTGGTGTGTGTTTGTGGATCAGGTCTCTGAGGCCTGAAGACCTGGGTCCTAAACAGCTTCCAGTTGTGAGGGAGGAGGAGGAAGAGGAGGAGGAGGAGGAGGTGGAAACGGTTGTTATCGAGGCTCCAGAAGAGAAGTGGGACTGTGAAACCATCATCAGTGAGTTTCATTTTCCTCTTCAGGTCACTCTGTGGTTTTTATTTTTTAGCTGTAACTTTGTGTCAGTCAACAGTAGAAACACAACAGAAACCTTCTCTAATGAAGCTTTCAGCAGCACAAACATAAAGTTAGTTTGTTTATTTGAAGACAGTAAAATAAACAAATAAAATAAATATAAATTTGAAATAAATAACAAAAATGAACTTTGACGTAATGTTTCACTCTGCTGCAACACTCAACACATCCTGGAGCGTCTGTACAAAGGTGACCACAGAAAACATCAGAAGACCCCGTTCACACTTCAGATCACAAGTGGAAAGTCGAGACACATCTATGTTCACACTTGGTTTTAAAATGCGTCTCAGGTGATCAGATCACAAGTGGACAGTCGAGACACATTTGTTAGTCGTAAATGAGGACAAGACGAAGGAGACTAAACACAAGCAGCAGCTTTTTCTGTTACGTCCTTGTCGGGGACACATCAGGACACATTACTGTTCACATAACAAAAGATATGTGGTCACATGTGTCCCAGACCACCTCCACATGTGGTAGGATTGATGGGATCTCTTTGTGTTTTGGTGGTCGTTCACACTTCTGTTTAGCGCTGCCCACTTGTGATCCGATCACCTGAGACACACCTTAAAACCAAGTGTGAACAGGGACAGAGAAGTCATGTAAATGTTGCAGTGTTTCTTCAGCAAACAGCCTGAAAGTAGAGACAACGAAGCATCAGCTGCCGATGGAAACACATCAGATCTGTGCTCTGGTCGGAGGAAACAGTTTTGTGGAAGTTGTGACTCAGAGGCAGCGAGAACATAAAATGAGTTTATTAACTGCAACAAGCCCGACGATCACTCTGTAATGAAACACCAGCATCAAAGTAGTTGGTAACTTGCTAACAACAAATGTGGATTACAGTGTGTTTACTCATTGACTTTGATTAGATTTTGATCAGAGATTTATTGGGAGCCAAGGGTTAAAATCCCATTTGTTCCACATCAGTGCAGTAAGGCATATTTGGTTAATTATTAATAGGAAGTAAAGCCACAACCAGTAGTTGTCATTTTTCCTCAATGTTGAAAACTACTCAGCATCAATGTTGGAAGTGATATTTCCAGGTCTTAAATATTGTTGAAAGGATTGGAAAATAGGTTTTGTGTCTTGGTTTGTCTAGTTTTTCTAAATCCTAATGTGTCTGTGTCATAGGAGTATCCTTCATAGTGAAACTCTCAACTCTGTAGGGATCAGAAACACTCTCAATGTCATTAGTTCAATTAAATGTACAGTGGTGAGAAGTATGAGAAACACTGATGTTTTATGTCTGTGTTCTGTAGGTAATGTTTTATTTACAGTTTAATTTGTATTTGATCTGTATCTGTTTCATCTTTGTTTATCCAGGAGGCTTCTTTTGACTTGTTATTGTTTAGCATGTTCCCATTTATTTGACTTGATGTCACCTCTGTTATTGTTTTAATATGAAGACTCTTTTCATTTTTCCTCTGCAGGTACATACTCCAACATCTACAACAGACCCAAAGTCATTGAAGAACCACCAAAGGTACGAAACACCCTTTTCTTTTAACATGTTTTAAATAAGGTGTATACACACACACACACACACTCTCACTCTTAACACACAGAAAACCAAAACACTCTTCAAATTCTGCCCAATATCACATTTGTAATGAGAAGTTTGTTCACCTCCAGATGAAATATGTTTATTTAAAGTTTATAATGAATAAAACATCTGTAGGTCCTACAGATGTGTAAAAAGTAATGATCCCTGCTGCCTTTAACCCTTACATACTGTTCATGTCTGATGCCTTCAGTGTGGTTTGGACCATAATAAGTGTCTATGTCAACCTTTGAACTTCAGGAGTATTAAGAAAGTATCAGACGTCTATCTGACATTAATAAAAGAAGGATTAATCCTTAGTTTATGTTTCAGAGAGCAGAGTCCGTTCAATGTTCAGTCAGTGCTACTGTCCTGTTTAAAATAATAATAATTTAACAAAAAAATAAATTTCACACTGAAAGAATGACTTTTATTTTATTTATTTGTTTTACTGCTGTCAAATGTCAAAATGGGTCAAATTCGACCTGAACAGTTTGTAAGAGTTAAAAAAAAACTTATGGAAGTATTACGAACATTTCACATGTTTTTTTTATCTTGGCAGTAACAGGAGTTGAAAAAAAAAGAAAAAAAGGCAAATCTGCTGTTTGTTTATTTGTGAACCTTGAATTAGTCAATGTGTTTTAGCTGCTGCAGGGGTTGTATTTTCTTCACAAATCACGAACACACCTCAGTGTTTATGAAGGATGAAGTGACAACATAAAAACAGTGAAACAATGATGAACCTATAAAGAATTTTCTGCAGGATCAGCAGCTCCCGTCGGTCGCACAAAACTTTTTATTGTTAAGTTGTTAATCATCAAAAAAATAACACCTCACTGTACATCACCACCTGAGAGCGGCTGAGCAGAACAATTAACACCAAACGGAGCAGACATGATGGTGAGGGGTTGGTAGAGACGGAGTGAATATTAGACTGAGACACAAACATCAGCAGTGATGTTGCTGCAGGTCTCTGAAAATAAAGAAAACCTCCTGTGTTCATTGCTTCTTGTTTATAAACTGGTGGAGATCAGACACGAGTGCACTGAGCTGTTCACACTTGGTCTGAAGACATCGCTCAGGTGATAGCATCACAAGTGGACAGCACTAACTACAAGTGTGAATGACCACCACCCCACACGTGGAGGTGGTCTGTGATGCATGTGAGCACATTCGTGTTGCACCTGAGCTCTGATTGGCTGTAAAGCTTCATTTTCAGTTGATAAATGAACTTTTTGTTTTTACTACTTTGTTACTTGGTGTGGAAAAAAAGTCTCAAATTGTTGTAAGTAAATGTCACCACCCTTTACTTTTTCTCCTTCCTCAGATGAAGCCGATCCGTGTGTCCAACAGGACGGGCATCCCTCTGGACGTCCTGCCCTCCAGAGGCATGACATCCAAGCAGGCGGAGCGCATGACGAGGATCAACGACTCGGACCTGCCTCGCGTCTCCACCCAGCCCCGAAACAAGGAGGAGAGCAAAGAGGAGAGGAAGGCGAGGAAACAGGCCATCAAGGAAGAACGCAAGGTGGGGGAGCTGCTCAGGGTTTACCTCTCTGATGCTGCCATCACTCTCCACTGGGGTTTACAGTTGATGTGTTTTTATAAAGCTGCTCAGCCTCATTCATCCCGGAGAAAAACCTTCAGCAAAATCCTGTCCTTTGTAGAACTTAGTTTACCGTATTTTCCGGACTGTTGAGCACTCCTGTCTATAAGCTGCTATTGAATTTATTCGAACAGTTTCATGTGGTCCACTCTGACCGGGTCTGATGTGACGAGGCTAAATGTATCGGCGGCGCGGACCTTGCTAGCTTGTAAAAAGCTAATGAGCTTCGTGCCGCCGATACATGAGCCACACCGGTGTTTAAGCTGCAGGGTTCAAAGCGTCAGAAAAAAGTAGCAGCTTATAGTCCGGAAAATACGGTAATTGAATATCTTTGATTTTATATTAACAAAGTGACTAAATCAAGAATGATCCCGTTCAAGTTCAGAGGCAAAAAGCATTTTTGTTACTTGTGTTACTTAGTTAAACACAGTGTGACTCTAATGTGCCGCACGAGGAGTGTGCAGGTGTGATTTAGTTAGACAGTGACCTGACAACAGAAACAAACAACCCTGCATGTCATCACATTTTGATTTATACAGAGATAACCTGCTTTTCTATAGGAAGTCCCCTTCATTTTAAGCTCCATTATTGTCCACTGTTACTATACAAATAAACCCAGGTTTGAGCCACTGGGTAACCAGGACCACTCTGTAGTTTATTCAGAGTCAGACCCACATGGTCCATCCTGCTGAGAACCAGGTAAAACTGCATTACACACAGGTTTCAGGATATTTCTGATCCTTTTTTCAAATGAGAAGCCATCTGCCTGTGGAGGAGGGAGCTGAGGAAAACACAACATAAAAAATAAGGAATGACACTGGTTCCATCCTTTAACTTTCAGCAGCTCAGTAAGATGTTTGAAGTCAGTGATTCTGGTCTAATCCAAGTCCACATTGTATCACTGCTCAGTCACAAACACCACAAACTTGTTTCAGGTATTTACTGAGTACGTCATCAGTGCTGCAGTTAATCCTTAAAGTTTTATTGATAAGAAAAGGCGTGGACACACAATACCTAGCCAGACATTAAAGCCTCAAAGTATTTTTACAGTGAGTTGACTTGTGTGTCTGTGTTGTGTTCAGGAGAGGAGAGTGGAGAAGAAGGCCAACAAGACGGCCTTCAAGGAGGAGAAAGTCCGACAGGAGAAGCAAATGTTGAACCTGAGGACGAACATTCAAGGCCTGAAGCTTTAGTCTCCAGCTCTCTGTCCATACTGACTTTTATTAACCTGTTGATGATGTCATCAGAGGACACGCTGCCCCCATCAGTGGACCTGACATGAGGGGAAACAACCCTGAAGAAGAGGAGAGAAGGTGGGGCTGGGAGACTGGGTCCTCACCAGAGGACAGCCGACTGAAAACATCCACAGATTAAATTAATTTAAAAGAATAAAACTTAAATTTACCTCTAGTACCAGCTCAGGACATGTCAGTCAAAATGTTTTCACAGCTCTGTGTACTAAAGACTTCTGTTTGATCTTACTGGTTATCTTGTTTCCTCATTCTTCAAACCACATTCAATCTTGAGCAGCGGCTGTACAGACTCCATGAATCCACAGCATTTAACCTGTAATCCTTTATTACATTTAAAGATGGTGGAAATTCACTCGCTTGTTTTCTCGCCGAGAATTCGATCAGAAGATTGATTCCACTCATGTTTATACTGGCAGCTAACTGGCTAACAGCTCAGACTGTAACTGGGACAAGTGGTTAGCTGAGGTGTGCCACTCACTTCCACTCGGCAGCTCACTGATCATCATATTTTTATTCAGTTCAAAAACAAAGGAGGTGTCAGTGAGCTTCATTGTGCAATCACTTGAATTTTCTGGTCAACAAGTACTCGCTGTCATTTTCTATCTATTTCCTGTATCACAAATGTGACTCGAGCGAGCTGGTTGGTTTTCTGACCCTTGGACGTGAGTGGCTTCAGTTTTATCTCTTTGTCAGAAAGAAAGTAGGCGCATGTCCCACAAACGTTTCCATGAACATTCAGGAAGTTTGGATGATTTTACCGACGGGATAAAAAGTTTTGTACAAGAAAATTGATTCCATCTTGGAATCTGTTTGAAGACTTTGTACTGGAAGTCTACCCAGCCTTACAACCACATGCAGTGAAAGTTACCAAAAGAAACTGTCAATATTGTTCATGAACTCTTTATTAAAAAAAATTAAATTCACTTTCATTGTTTTGGTTTTCTGTGTATCTCATGCTGTAGATTCCCCGACAGATGATGAAAGTCAGAGCAGAAAATCTTTGGCAGAGCGACATGTTGACAGATCCTTCATCTTATGCTATGTAAAAAAATACATTAACGCTACAAAAACTGCTGTTGAACCTTAAATGGATGACTGAAGTGAGTATATAATACAGTTTATATGAATAGCTGTAGAAGAGCCCTTTCTATTAAACTTCAGACATTAAAACCTCCGGTGTATCAGCACAAAAATCATCAGAACAAAGATTTCCACATCACTCACAGAGCCAGTTTACCCAGTTAGCCAGCAAGCATGTTCTTCATGAATACAGCTGCAATTGTTCGGTGGCATTATCGAGGTGTGTCACTGTCACACAGGCCAGCAGTGGAAACTCCACTTTGAGCTGCACAGGGTGTCTCATGACATTCATCCAAAACATTTAAGAGCACATCGTTAAGAGTTTATAAAGGACCAGTTTACCAAAATGTCACAAATCATTTCTAATAAATTAAACCTCTGTTGATCTAAGTGAGAATTTCTTGTGTTATTTGGGTGAACTGCCCTTTATAAAGATTAAAAAAAAGAAGCATAGATCCTGCAAAGATAAAACCAACAAAGTGCTTCTCATGTCGTCTTCTGGAGCTTGATTAAAATCTTGCTGTGGTGTGTTGAAGTCGACAAAGTCCTTCAAACCAGTCTGCATCTGATAAAATGCCACAGGAGCAGAGACCTGGTGTTTACAGCTGAGCAGCCTCTGTACCCACAGCTGGACGGTGACTGGAAAATCACCGGCTTGTTTCCCTTAAACATCAGAGTCAAACAGCAGCATCCACCACAGCCTCTACTTAAAAATGATAAAAATGTGCTGGAAAGTCTCCATGTTGTTTCCTGAGATTGTTCATCATGCCACATTGTGAACCTTCGTCATGGGGAAGTACAATCCTCTGTTGCAGCTCTTTGATTTCCCAGTACTGGTTGTACTGGTTTAGGCTGCACTGGCCATGTTTAGCCCCGAGGTAGAAGAATACTAGTCTTGGACTGCCTGAGTTAAAACCACCTGTAAACACACTCTAATCCCAGACAAGTTGATTTACTCCCCTGTGTAACCAGTGACGATGTCTCCATCACCCATGTCCAGCATCACAGCGTGTGGGCAGTCATAGCCGGACACAGACTCCTCCTCCTCCTCCTCCTCCTCTAAATCAGTGTAAACACACTCGGTCTTCATGGAGCCGTCTGGAGAGTCTTCATCCGTCCCGTTTCCATCGGATATAAACTCAGCAGCCTCCAGGTCCTGGTTGCTGTGCTCTGAAAGTCGTCTCTCCATGTGGACGGATGCAGCAGGGGGGTTGTGATCAGGTCCAGTGCTGAGGTCCTGGAGAGTCTCGGGATCCCAGGCGTCCTCAGAGCTGACTGGAAGTCTCTTGCGTGGCTCTGATACGGAGATGCCACTGATGTCTTCTTTGGGAACGTAGCCATACTTACAGGCGTCTTTCCTTTGGTTTGGCATCTGAGGTTTTATGTGACAAGAGCAGAGTGATTGTCACAAATTAACTTAGGCAATAGTGACACCAGTATTTTAGGTTTTTCTTCCAAAGTGTCCACTTACCAGAGACTTTGGTAGAGTGGATGTCTGCATTGTCCAGGCCTTGGAGACACAGATGCTAATGACCACCACAAGGACGAGGCCGCCAAACACGCACCCCAATATAATAAAAAGCATGTCCTCACTGAACCCTGCACAAAAGAATTAAAAAACAATTAAGTTTCTCATTTAGTGCTGAAGCCAGGACTGCTTTTATTTTAAAAGGTAGGCTCAGAATTTTCCAAGTCAGTACTGAACACAGTCTGTACACAGAATGGACGAAGCTAACATGATGTCACCTGTTGGGTTGTGGACTCACATTTTGAAGGCAGGAGTTTGGTATTTGAATGTCACCATGTTGGTTGTTTGGAGCCAGAAGTGACCATATTTGGATATGAAGGGAGGAGCGAGGAGGCGAGTCTGACCTTTGAAGCTAAGGTTACAGCCCAATGAGACTATGTGTATGAGACTGACTAACCACGACCCTAAATCTTTTTTTTGAAGATGGACCAATAGCTCACCAGAGTGGCGCTAATGTCATCAGAATGACTTGTCTGTATTGACTATTTCATGATCAAAAATTACTATTTTTGAAGTGAAGTCAATTGGAGCCAGACTTGTTTGACTATTGTACTTTTTTGCACTTCCTCATTGGCTTCAGTTTTTAGCCCCGGCTGCTTCGTCCATTTCTATCCACAGTCTATGGTCAGCAGCCACAGACCCTGACGCAGCATTCAGTACAGTGGAAGTCTTTAAAGAAATCCTTCTTACCGGGTGAATCAGACGAACAGATCTTCTTCTCATTGAAAAACAGTTGCTGAACTCCCCCCATGACATGCAACGATCCTTTGACTGTGACGCAGTGCTCCACGCCCTCAGTAAACACAACATCCACTTTGCAGGTGTCTTGTTCCCCTGTACAACAGCCATCGAATTCTCCCTGAAAGTCAGAAGAAGGAATAAATACTACAAATAATGAACACTTGACTTTAATTGTGCTATAGAAACACAATGAGTCCATGCAGTGTGTCCCCAGAGGAAACAAACAAAAAACCACCACTTTGCAGGACACCTTCTCGGCCACCCCTTACTTACAACGTGTGTGGCGTCACTGACTGGAGTGACAGTGAATTTGAAGGCAGCATCTGGTTTGATGGTCTGCATCAGTTCTTTGTAGAAGTGGAGGGGATTATTAAAGCTCACTGTGGCCCTCGACCCATCCCCAGTCATATCCACAGGAGGGAAATCTAAAAGACCTGAGGGGAGGAACTGAACTGTAATCTGATCCTCTCACAACATCTTACTTGAATCCAACTCTTCAAATGCCAACATGTTACTTACATTTTCTATTGACCGCCTTGAAGGCGTTAAAGGAGAATGTGTTGGAGACCACTGCTTTCGATTGGTTGCCTCCCTGTTCGGCCGTTACAGTGACATACAGGAAGTCCAGGTAGGGCTCTCCAGATTCCCTCCACACACAGTGGCCCAGGTCACACCAGTGGTCTGTGGTTGTGCTCTCACAGTAAGGCCTGAAATAAAAGCAGGAAACAGATTATTATCTTTTTCATGTGACGTCCCCCCACAGCTCTGTCCATACACTGTTTATAGAAATAGACGAAGCAACTGGGTCGCAAAAGTGAAGCCAATGAGGAAGTGCAAAAAAGTGCACTACCCTTGACGGCCACTAGATGCTGGCTCCAAGAAACTCTGGCTCCAATTAGAAAATGGTCATTTTCAATCCTGAGATACAGTCAATACATGTTTTACACAAGTCATTCTGATGTCATTAGATAAAGTCAGCTCTTCTTCTCAGTGATCTGGTCCATCTGAAAATCATTCATCATTAAGGAGATATTAGGCTGAGGGAAGGGGAGGAGTTAGGGGCGGGGCTAGTCTGGTTGACAGGTCTGATCTCCAAAAGGGGCAGTGCTGAAGTCAACCCTCAAACATTGGGAAGTGATATCAGGTTCAATGGTTAGACCCGCCCCCTCACTCCTTCCATCATTTCCAAATATGGTCACATCTGGGTCCAAGCAGGACGAAGTTCAAATGCTTCAAAATGGAGTCCAAAAAACAACGGTGACATCATGCCCACTTTGTCCATTTCTATAAACAGTCTAAATGCAGGTAAACAACTAGACCCTCCTTCATACTTTAATATAATGTAAAGGAGTAACAGCTGACTCTTACCCAGCTGATCCGATGAGCTTCACCCTGAAGCTGGTTTGTGGCTGCAGTCTGCTGTGATCCCAGCTGACTCTGATGTTGACATTTTGACAGCTCACATCCACGTTGGTCGGAGGTGGAACTGTAGATAAGAAAAAGAGGAAAGACCCATAAAGAGACATGTAACTAATGCTCTTATATCTCAAAGCATTCGGACATTTGGTTCAGTCCTCTGCGCACAAGACAGACAGAGGATCTTGTTTTTCTGCTTTAAAAACTTTTGTATGTTTTTAATAATCAGCATCATGTGACATCAACTACAAGAAATACAAGAAGATTGCCATGTACTCCAGGAGTATGGGGGGACAGCCCCTTGATAGCGGGCATGAAGAGGGAGTTCAGCCGGAAGGCGAGGCTCTCTGTTTACTGGTCGATCTACGCTCCAACCCTCACCTATGGTCATGAGCTTTGGGTAATGACTGAAAGAACGAGATCGTGGATACAAGCGGCTGAAATGAGTTTCCTCCACAGGGTGGCTGGGTCTCCCTTAGAGATAGGGTGAGGAGCTCAGTGTAGAGCCGCTGCTCCTCCACATCAAGAGGAGTCAGTTGAGGTGGTTCGGGTATCTGGCAATGATGCCTCCCGGGCACCTCCCTAGGGAGGTGTTCTGGGCATGATGAGCCGGGAGGAGACCTCGGAGCCGACCCAGGACACGCTAGAGCAGGGGTGCCCAACCTTTGTCCTCGAGGGCCCCAATCCTGCATGTTTTAGATGCGTCCCTCTTCCAACACTCCTGATTGAAATGATCAGAAGCCTGATAACAACTCTGATCATCAAGGACCGGAGTTGGGCACCACTGCGATTGAGAGATTATATCTCTCGGCTGGTCTGGGAAGGCCTCAAGATCCCACAGGATAACTGGTGGAAGTGGCTGGGGAGAGGGCCGTCTGGGCTTCTCTGCTGCCCCCGGGACCCAGATCCTCAGGATGAAGAGGAAGACGATGACGACGACGACAATGACGATTGCCATGTATTGAGCACAATCATATTTACCAGAGGATGAGCCCTAAACCAGCCTTGCAAATCACACACACACACAGGTAATGTAATGAACTCTCCCCTAAAGAAGGTTATTATAATAATAATAATAATAACATGACATCATGGCATCAACACATGACATCAACACAGAGTGTAGACACAAAGTTAGTAAAACACTATTTTCTAAGATATTGTTACACTCCATCAAGTCAAATAGAAAAAAAAAACAGAGAAAACACAAAGTATTCACTGCATCTTTATTTTCTCTGATTAAACTCTGAAGGTCTTTCTTCAAACGAGAGCCATCCAGGGGCTTGCATGCAGTGATCAGCTCTTCATGAAATGCACCACATGAGCAGGTATTAGTCATTTATCAGGTCTTCTTATCCGAGACTGTTCAAACACACTCGGGTATTTAATGCTTCGACCTTTGCTTTATAATGAGGGTTTCAGCGATTACAGGTTTCAGGACGTGCTGCTCAGCGGTGCAGAATGTGAACGCACCACAGACAACCTGTTGGTTGTGTTCCCCCAATAGAAAAACAACAAAGCACTCGACAGGGTAACAAGAGGAAACATTTATACCTCTGCAGGCGGAGAAACAACTGTGACCAAATTAAGTCTTTTCCCATGTGTAGAAACATCAGAGGTCTGACCTCACAGTTACCTCATTACTCTCACTTCACCAAGACAACAGAAGAAACCTCAGGAAACTTCACATTATTTTAAAGTCATGAACTGAAAATAAGACGTTTCTGTGTCATTTAGAAAACTCCCCTTCAGTTACTTATCAAACTGCTCACAGTGGCCATATTAAAATAAAAATACCCTTGGCCACAGTTTGCAGGAGCAGCCTGGACTTTGAACATTTTTACAACTTTGGAAAAACATTTATATGGATCACAGTGTCACTCAGAGTAAAAAGCATGTCTCCTTTCCTGCAGTTGTTCAGAAGTCTCCTGTTTAGAGTTTTAACTGAATTATTTTCATTATTAAATAATCAACCACCACACTGATTCGACTCGAACCTAAACCTCCTGACAGGCACTTGGATGTTAGGAAATTCTGTGTCAATGTTCTTATCATTCATGTTTATTCACTGTTTACGGACATAAAAAAAACAAAGGTTTCATTGCAATCACCCAATTAAATAAAAGACAAAAGACAACTTGCTTGATTATTTCAACACTAATCACAAAACATGAGCCCCAGTTAAAAAAACGAACAAATGTTTACTTCAGTCAACAGTAGGGATGGCTCGATACCACTTTTTCAGATCCGATACCGACACTGCAACATTGAGGAACGTCCGATACCGATCCAATAGCTTGTTTTTGTCACTCTAAAAGTTGTTAATAATACGTTTATGGATGTAATTTGCTTAATACTGACATCTGAAAACACCACGTTCACTGTGCAACAACTATTCTGCTCCTAAAGTAAGAAGGAAAATATGTGACAACAACTTAACTTATATAGACACAGTTATATAGACATAGACATAATCATGTTTCTGCCTGGTACCTCCTCTCCTGTGGTTCCAGAAAAGGACCCGACCAGGTCCTAGCAGGTAGTAACATCTTACTGGTCGGACTCGTCACTGCGTCATCACTGTGCAGCAGGAACATTTGTGCTGCAAGCGACACAATCTGCACCGTTTTAGTCAGAATAGCAAGTTTTTGCAATGTGGGAAAATGCACTAAATAGATCGGTTTAATGTACAATAACAGGGCTTTAGTGCAACGTTAAAGTTTTTTTAAAATGTCAGCTGAAAAAAAATGTGAGCTCTGAGCGCCCGGTCGGTCAAACAGCTGACGGAGGTCGTAGTGAGAGCTCATATCTGCGAAAACAGTTCTTCAGCTTTTCTCTTCTCTCTGGTCACAAGAAGAAAACACACAGCACATGGTAACCACGGCAACAGCTCACCTGTGTTTATGGCATGTCGCGCAAAGTGAAGTTGAGGATATACGAGATAGTTTGGGCTTATGGATCAGATCGGATGGGTGCTAAAAGAAAAATCCGATATCCAATGTAGTCATTTTGGCCTGGATCGGACCCGATACTGATCCAGTGGATCGGGTCTCACCATCATTCAACACTCTCACATATAAAAGTCCTGAAATACTTTCTGTTCTTAGAAATAATGTAATTAGAATGAACAGTGGGAGTAAACTCTGCTGTTCTCTTTCCTTCTGATTCAAAGATCAAAAAAGATCTGAGGCCTTCAGGGAGAAACAAAGAGGTGGACACCTCTGAGTCTGGTATCTAAAAAAGTTCTAAGAAATATTCATTTGAAATCAATCTTTTCACTTCAGCAAAGCCACAGACTGTACACACAGGAAGAGATGGACAACGCTAACAGGACGTCACCCGCTGGTTTGTGGATTCACATTTCAAAGGCAGGAGTTTGATATATGAATGTGGCCATGTTGGTTGTTTGGAGCCACAAGTGACCATATTTGGATATGACGGGAGGAGTGAGGAGGCGGGTCTGACCTTTGAACCCGAGGTCACTGATCAATGTGCATGACACCTCTTTTTGAAACCCAGTATCTCCTTAATGATGAAATGATTTTCAGATGCACCAGCAGGTCACTGAGAAGAAGAGTTGACTGATTAAATCTTATCAGAAAGAGATTTAAGGACCTCGACCTGCAGGACAAACAAGCTGTAACTGTTCAAAAAGAACAAACTACATTTTGCCAATGAAAACACAGAGACCAGGCCTTTGGGAATAATGTGCTCTGAACAGATGAATCAAAAAGTAATAACAGGAAACATGTTTGGAGGCTTTTCAGGAGAAGAACCTCACACCGACTATGAAGCACGATGGTGTGAGTTTGCTTCAGGGATTGGTCGTTTCACAGTGACTGATTCAACTATAAAAACTGTAAGAGCATGTGAGGCAATCGGTCTAAAGGCTGAAGTCTGACATGAAGTACACCTTTTAAAAAGGTCATGATCCTCAGCACATTAACAAATCCACCAAGAAGCGGATCATAGATTATATTTTATTATATCCAAGAGGTTATAGAGTGGTCTCTTCAAAATCCAGATTTCATTCTCACTGACATGAAATCATTTTGTCAGCTGTGGTTAAAAATGTCTACAAGTCAGCGCCAGAGACCAGGACAATCCCACCTCCTGGTGCTGCGAGGCATGAGCAGGGGTGGACTCAGCTGCACCTGAGCCCTGCACAAGCTCTGCCCCAAACCAGCTCCTTCACCACTGCCTGGAGAGTCACCATCCCAGCAGATGCTGGCTAGTTGTCCACAGTGGACACTCACTGCTAAATCAGGATCATTTCATCCTGCGTGGTACTGCACATGACACAGTTGGATCTTAAGAAGGTTCTAAGTCGTGCTTCAAAATGCAAGAAGTAGAAATGGGAGTGAGACAAGAAAAAAATTTGAGTAAGCAATTTATTGCCAACAACTATTAAATTGAACTAGGCTGTTCACCAGCTGATCAAAAGGTTAAGACCACAGCCTTTAAAAGCCCAAATCTGTGCAAAAATGTGGAGAGAGAGAGAGAGAGAGAAAGAGCAGCCAATCCTAACACAGCGGCCGATTTATTATCAGTACTCACTGCTCTTGATAAATGATTAAGTTTGTTCATTTCCGCTGAACCAACAACCCATTAAGCTCTATTCATGTATTTATTCTATTCTCTTCCTGTTTATGTTGTTTCTCATTGTCTTCTACCTTTTATTTCTTTAATTATTACATTTTTCATCAATTTTTTTTGTCATGTCCTTAAGTCTTTAATTGTTTTGTTGTTCCCATCAGATCTGTGAGCAGCTCCTCAGTCTCCTGTAAAACACTTGAACTGCAGTAAACCTGAACTGTGACTGATATAGTAATCATACAGTCTTTTCCTTATATTTTCTGTAATGATGTCAAGTTTTACTTCTGTTTCCTATCATTTTAAGTTGAACAGAGTTATCTCGCAATATCTTACATTTAGTATTAATCTGTGGCGCAGTAATGTTTAATAAAGATGAGCGGACTCACCGGTGTCAGCACAAACTGCGCTGATCAGCAGGAGCAGGTCCAGCAGCAGCAGCATGTCCAGGCCTTCACACCGTCCCACTGTCCGCTCCGGTCCGACCTGAAGCCTGTGAATCTGCTCCTTCAGTCGTGAAGCAGCAGCACGTGACGATACAACCTGCGCACGTTCTCCTCAGCACATTTTCACTGATCCCCCACAGAAACCTCTGTCTGTCTCAGACACCGTATCACTGCTCACTCCCTGCTGTGTGCGAGTGAACACGAGTAGCTCACCTGGAACACCTTGATGACGTCAATAACTACTGGGCGTGTCTGCTTTGCTTTCATAATAAAAGCTCCAGGTATTTTTTTTAAATATATAAATATAATAATCAAAAGGCAATAGAAACATCGACGCGTGCAAACAGTGGATATATAATTCACTCACCTATAATAGCTAAATAGCTAAAAACTCACCTATAATAGCTAAAAAAGAGAGAAAAGAAAATATGTTTAAAAATGCAATAAAAGTAAATACACGTCCCAATAGGACTGAAACTTCAGTTTAATATAAGACCATTCTGTCAGGCTATTTAAAAATACGATATAAATCGCATCGTGTAATGTCATTGGAGCATAACAGAAACCCAATTAAGTTTGTTAACGTAAATAAGTTATTAAAACCAGCTAAGGAGGTTACAGTGCAATAATAATGTTTGTCCTAAACAAACAATCTAATGCCAAGTTTTACACTGAAGTCTGAGCTGTTAATTTGCAGGGATTATTTGTACACACCTATACCTCGTTATCTAAATATGAGTCATCGTCCACTGGAAAATTGTATTTTGAGACACAAAATAAGGAAAAACATAATAACACTTGTTATTAGAATTGTTCTGAAATAAAAATCCAAACAAGTAGTTCTCAGTATATAAAAAATAAGTGAGAAATAATGATTTATAAGAAATATTTAAAATGCACAGTAACCCATTAACCCCTGACAGCAAAATCCTTTGTATTTATTTATTGATTTATTTTTGACTTCTGCACATACACATCTGTTCCTGGGGAATACTGGTATTTGTCGCCACCTACAGTTTCAAACCCAGACATGACATCCTTTTGATCTGATTTTTCCACACATTGTGTCTTTTATAATGTCATGTGTTAATTTAATGTCTTCTCATTTGATGTCTTCTGTGACTCTGGATCCTGCTCCTTGTTGGTATTTTACAAATGAGTTTGGTTGTAGACTCATGAACCACTTCTCATTGGTATAACAGTTAGTGTCATATCCTTTTCCTGATCAATACAGCTGCAAACCAGCACATGCAAAAGTAAAACTGTCGATAGAAAAAGCATCAAAATAGTCAAAGGCAACATGAATAAATGTCCTCTAAGTAAAGTATTTGTGGTGAGTTACATAGTATTTGACCATCCTGCTGATTTTAGATACTTAACGTGAGTCTGTCTGTCATGTAGTTGTTGTCTTTTGAGTATGAGCTGTTGTGACAAAGCAAGTTTATGTATTTCATGGAGCCGGCAGTGTTCAGCTTCAGCAGAGTGAAAGCAAAGCCTCTTATGGGATTACAGCTGCAGTCTTTTACTGAGTCACATACAGAGAGGAGAAGAGCGATGACCACTCGCACAAATCATAATCTCCCAGGAAAATGATCAAAACACAAAGTATTTCACATATTTAAGATCCTTTCTGTGAAACACTACACCTCACTGATTGCAATGAATCATCATTAATTGCAGGTAAAGCTCTTCAAATTTTGCTGAACTTCAGATTTGGATTTTTAATCTGAGCATTTCTTTCTGGTGCTGGATTTCAACACTGGAAGAAATTACTCATAAACAATACTTGAGTCAAAGAAAAATACCAATATCACAATCTAACAGTCAGCAAAAGTGAGAGCACAGAAATATTGGATCATCTTAGCATAATTTTACAGTAAACAGCTCATACACATAGCTATTTAATAGAGTAAAACTTACAACAAACTCCTCTGAAATGTGCAGTAGGACCAGAAAGTAGTAATAAATTACAGTACTAGACTCAAGGTATTTATTAAATGTACTTATGTACCTTCAGTGTTGCTGGTTTTAAGAAAATGATGTGTGCTTTTTTTTTTTTTTTTACAAAATAAAATACAAAGTGGAGGTACATTGATACAAGTAACGAGGATCTATTCAGCTCATTTCCACCTTGATATTTACAGCCTCAGCCTCCTCTAGAGTAGTTCTGTAAAGATTGCTGTTCAAACAAGTTCATATTTGTCTTATAATGACCATTTATACAGTCCTTCAATTCATCCTCCCAACTCTCCTTTGTCACGAACCCACTTTCTTCTGATTGGCTAACATCAGGATCACTGACAGGAGGCGGAGCTACACAGTTGATGCTGTAAACAAACAAAGTAACTTTGCTGACTGGAAATCCAAACTTTTTCCAACCAGTGTGAACATGTTTGAGTGTGAATCTGATCCAGGATCAGAAAGCAGACAGCACCACAAAGATCTGAGCAGGATGTCTGTGTTTGGTAAATATTACATCCATCAACAGCTGATTGTGGAACAGAACGCTGGATTCAGGATTTTAATCACAGGCCGGATGTAAAATATTTCCTATGTGTCCATATTAATCTGTGGACATGTGGGAAATGCTGGAAAATGTTGATGAAGGTAACGTCGCTGGTCGACTGTGCAGTATTAGTAGCAAAGGATATTTATATGCAGTAGTGGATGAACTATATCAATCTAATAATATTCAGGAGGAGAACACATTCCGTTACTATGACAACCGTCACCTTCAAACAGACAACATTCATACATCATGATGTCAGCCTCAGAACAGTTTTCATCACACTGCAGCGTGAGAGCTTTTCTCCCAGATTATACTCTGCCTCTTTACCTCAGGATGTGAAACTGTGACCATGTCCAGCATCAACACCAACATCGTTAAACTGAGCTTTAAACAGAAAACATGGAAGAGCAGAACAGGTAGGCAGACAGAGTTTTAAAAAATTGTGGTGTCACTCAGGGCAGTGGGATTACTCAGGGACCCAGCAGTGGTGTCATGGCAGGTCTGACTTTACCCATGATCCTCTTCTCCACCACTGTATACTGGTGCCCACCCAGCTCGCCACGTGAGCAGTAATTACAACAGCCTTCTGCACGCCCAGGCCAGTAATCCTGCTCCAACAAATCCCCCCCCCCTCCCTCTATGCTCTTCCCGAAAGCACTGAGCATCCCGCTGAGTCGCTTCCAGACAGATGTTGAACCTGACAGCTGGATTGTGGACATGTTAGTGAGTCTTTGATCTGCCATCAGCATTGTCATCAACAACATCTGGGATTCACAGCAGAACATTGAGGATGTTTGACACTATTTGCTTAATGAAGAGACTTATGCCATTGACTGGAGGTTTGGGAGTGAGGCAGTACACTATAGTAGAAATATACAGCACTGGTGCTCATGTAGTTGTTCTTTAGGAGGCTCTGACAGGAATCAGTTCAATCAAATAAAGGCTGGTCACAAATAAAACTTGGAAATTAAAACACCAGTTATTAACATTGATTTTGTGGGTTCACATTCTCTGGTATAAATCCACCTGATGTGCAGAAAACTGTCTCAGACTGTGTAGATTTTTAACAAAATCCATTTAGATGAAGCAAAATTCTGAATATTTACGAAGAGTTGAAACATTTCACTGTTTCCAGTTTGTACCACAGAATGGATCAAGCTAACATGATGTCATCACAGAGACCTGTTACATGTTACATCTGGACCTCAGATGCACTCATTAAATGACGGATATAGACAGATACAAACAAGGTTGCATCACCTCACCCTTCATCACAGACAGACCTCAGCCCACAGTCCCAGACAGGCTCATCCTCCCTGCTGCTGCTGCTGCTGCTGCTGCTGCTGCTGCTGATGATGATGATGATGCCTGTGATGGGATGTGAGTCCGTCCATCATTGACCTACATCAAATGCAGAGTTGTTGTGTTGTCTGATCATTCAGACAGAAAACTGTTGTCATTGTGGTAATAATCCATCTGTCCAGTTAGTCCATCTGTTGAAAGCAGGAGAGCTCAGATTAACCTTGATTGATTGATTGATTGAAAAAAAATTCAGTTAAATCATGCAGATAAAATCCACACTGAAAATCCCTGATGACATTGTGGAGGTACACAAACCAGGAGAAGATCGTTTTATCGCTCGTAAGTAACTATTCGCCTCGGCACTAAGTACAACTTCAGGCTGTTTTACTTGAGTATTTCCATCCGGTGCTACTTCACATTTTACATAAACAGATATTTATATAACAGGTTTATAATATAGGATGTACTGTTTATTGCTACATTGCAGCAGTGAAATAACTGGAAACATCCAGTTACATATTACATATTGGTGAAGAATTCACATATGCATTACTTTTACACTTGTACACGTGATTAATACAGGACCTTTATGGAGTATTTGAATGTTGGAGTGTTGCTACTTTTCTGAATCTGACCAGTTCTTCTGTTTATAGACACTTCAGTCTATTTAGAAGGAATTTAATAAAAAATATTTTTCACGGTTCAGTTCAGTCCAATTCAATTCAGTTAAATTATTTCAGTTCAATTTAAATCAATTCAATTAAATTCTATTCAATTCAATTTGACAGTTTAAATAAAAACCACCACCAAATTTCATTTTATTTCATTTTTTTTGTATTTTTAATTTTTTAATTTTTAGTTGTTTCTCAGTGTGAATTTTCCAGTTGCATTACAATCCAGAATTGATCCCTCACTGGTTTCCCATGCACAATATGGATCAATTCAAGCTTTTTATTTCTGCCTTGCTTTATTGATAAGCCCCTGTTGTTTGTTTATCTTTTCCCTGATGCACAGTTTAGATCTGATGTTTCAAAAATACAAATGTCAGAAAACTGGATTTTGTTGCTTTCTTCTGTGTGTATTAGATCTGATCTGCTCACTGAGGGAAGCCCTTTGGTTCATATTCATTTACATATTCGTATCAGTCTGACAGAGCTCGATGGCGTCATGAAGCTTCCTGACTGGAGGTGTTAAGGATTCAATGAAAAATCTCATTTCAGTCCTACTGCAGTCAATCAGACTTCTTGAGCTTTTGGGTGAAGTCTGATGAAGACAGGATTTTCTCACCTGATGATGTCACCACTGCCCAGATCCAGGTGTGCGAAGCCTTATCCAAAAAGACTGGAGGCTGCAAAACACTGGAATAAGTGTCAGAAAACTTTTAGATTGAGATATATTTTTAAAATATTTTTAAAATTTCCCAAACTTTCTAAAAACCTACTGTTTATTGAGTGCAGATGGCTGGTTTGGAATAAAATCTACAACACAACAAGCTGTGCAATGCCTGAATGAATGCTTTCTTACTGTTAGACTGTACAACACACATGTGGACAATATCAGCCTCACTATACAAACTCTGATCATCTCATGGTTTTTAAAAGGCAGCATGAGAAACCATTTGCAGTACTGTACTTGAGTATTTGTTTTTTTCAAAGTGTATGACAATATTGTACTTTTGAGTATGGTTGTTGTAATGACTCTTTTCTACAATGTAAAATAAATAAAATAAATATTAAAATCACAACAGCTTCTTTGGTTTAGATGTTTTGCTTTTGATTTCTATGCTTTAGGGTTTAGGTGCTTTGTGTAGCTTAGTGGTTTTTTAGTAAATCGTATTGAATTATTTAAGGGATATATGTAGACACATTATATAAAATCATAGGTCAACAAAGCATGATGCTGAATTATGAAAGGCAGCTGTGGTGAAATGAAGAACTGAGCCAAATGATCCAGCTCACCAAAAAGAACTGAGACTCCCATCACTAGTGAGAGTAATGGTGTGTATTTAATAATAAATTTTATTTATAAGTACTTTTAACAAAGACGCTTTACAGTAATAAAAAGAGTCAGACACATGGATAGGGTCCTTTAATGGCAACACTAGAATGTGAACAGGAACCACAGTCGGTCCCCCCAAGAGCAGCACTCTGGCAGCTTGGCGTTTGGCAACTGCGGGAAGGAAAAACTCCTTCTAACAGGATGAAACCTCCAGCAGACCAGGCTCAATGGGGGGCCCCGCTGCCATGGCGACCAGGGAGACAGGCACAGACAAAAGGACAGGGAGCGAAAAAGGGACAAAAGATTTAGAGAAGAGACAAGAGATCCTGATCATCAAGTCAGAACAGGATGGATCGGTCAGTCAGGCCCCAGATCCATGAAGCTCCATCAGGACCAGGCAGCTCCAGAGACCTGCAGAGACCTAAAGAGAAGAGGACAGAGAGGACAAAGAGAGACTACGGGAGAGAGAAGACCGGTGTTAAAGTGAACATTTATGCTTTTCATATATTTTTCTCTAAGGGAACCAAGATCCAAAAACTTCTCACTATGAACACCCGTGCTGCCCCAGCATCACACCAGCTGCACCAGTAAAAGTGGGAACGGGATACAAACCTTAGTTTAGGTCGGGGGTAGAAGTACAGGAGGTAGAGATGAGAGAGGGGATGGGACACAGACCCTGGTTTGGGTAGGGGTAAAGAAAAGTACAGAGATAAAACTAGTAACTGTATATGCAATTATAATTATTAATATCTGATGACTGTATTTCTTTACTCAATAAAATAATTATCTGTAATATTTTATGTTCTTTGTATAAAGGAGCTTGGAAATAAACATCCATCCAAATGAATTATGAATCCAGGTATGTTCATAAAGAAGGAAAGTAAATGGGAAGCTGTCAGAGGCAACACGTTGTGAAGACTGGAGCAGTCTGATTGAATTTCTTGTATTTCTTTAGCGACAAACTTGTTCCCCGGTGAGCTTTATTGTAGTTGTGTGACTGTTAGGAAAGCTGTTACAAGTTGTGTGACGGTGTTTCTTGTACACCTTGTTCTCTCTTTGGAAATCCAGTTGGGGAGTTGTTTTCCTTCTGGAGATAGAAAGCGTACGACTGCAGCTCGTACCAGAGGTCTACAGCGCTGCAGGCCATGTGCAGTTAAACCGTGCGCTGTAGCGGCAGATGTCAGCCAGGAGAAGGAGACACTTAAGCTGTCACAGCCTGTCAAAAACAAACAGCCAGCGATGATGGATGATGATCGACCCGCACTCATAATGTAAGACGCTGCGATACCATTGTGGTCCCTTCTTTTAAAGCCAAATGTGATTTGTTGTCTATAATTGATGCATTTTTGTTGGTAACTGACTTGCACTCAGACAAATAGAAAAAAAAAGTAGATGAAATTGACTTTTTCTATTTTTATTTCCTGAATATTGCAGATAATTGCATGTCCAGTTTGTGAAGCAATAATTTGAAATAAAATTTCAACAAATTGAGCCTCAAACATCATTTGAAGAACGAATAAGGAAAAAGATGCAGTCTGGTTTTATTTATAGGTTAATGATAAGTCAGTATGTTCAATTAATTTGCCACAATAAAGAGTCTTATAATAAATACAATTTTGTTGTCCAGACCTGAACCAGTGAGTTCTGTTCTGATTTCTATTCATAATTCATTGGAAATTCCAGTTGGGACTCTGCTGGAGCCTATCAAAGCTGGCAGTGACCAAGAGGCGGGGTCAGGTCGCCAGTCTATCACAGGACCAACACACAAAGACAGACACCCATCCTCACTCACACTTATCGTCAATTTACAGTAATCAATTCACCTAACCAGCATGTCTTTGGACTGTGGGAGGAGTACCTGGAGAAAACCCACCATGCCCACATGCAAACACCCAAAAAGGTCCGAGCCAAGATCCAAACCCGCTAATAAACATATAAAGGTACCATATTTTCCGGACTATTGAGAGCACCTGTCTATAAGCTGGTATTGAATTTATTCAAACAGTTTCATGTGGTCCACTCTGACCGGGTCTGATGTGACGACGCTAAATGTATCGGTGGCACGGAGCTTGCTAGCTTGTAAAACGCCAACGAGCTTCGTGCTGCTGATACATGAGAAACACCTGTGTTTAAGTTAAAGCGTCGGAAACAAGTAGCGGCTTATAGTCCGGAAAATACGTTAAACTGCATAACTTCACAGAGCAGCATCCAGAAGCACCAACAGTTCATCTTAGTTCTCCCTCTGCAGTGGAGTGGGTTTGTTCTGGAGGATGACGAGGACGTCGCCCTCCCGCCCTCTCACCTGGATGATGGCTGCATCGATCAGAGACTGGAGGCGAATGAAGCCGGAGTACCAGTAATTAGCAGCTCTGCAGTTCACTGAGCTGGTGAAACAGTTGGCTGCAGGAGAACAAACACAATCACAACATGAACACTTCACATCTCAGGTGCAGAAGGTGATAATCCTGCTTCCTCTACAATAAAACAGTATCACCGAGTGTCAGCACTTTGATGCAATCCATCGTATACACCTCAGGACTGATGGATCATTACCAGGATTTTGGATTCGCTGTGGAGCTTTTTCTCCTTTCGAGATTTAAATCTGACTGATGGAGGTCTGCAGAGGAGATTTTCTCACTGGCAATTTCTTGTCTCTCTTTCAGTTCGGTTGTAAGGGGACAGTTTGATTACTTAATGATGGCGAGATGCAGCTTTGATGGTTCCACATTGTTTTAGCCTTTTCACAATAACTAACAAAATAACAAACAAGAGACAACTTTAAATTCTTCTAAAACCATTAAAAGGCCTCTATGATTCTACACGCCAGCTACTATACATCTGGTAAATATTCTGGAGATGTGCTTCTGCTTTGTCACTGTGGCAGCATGTTGACAGCTGGCAAAAAATAAGCTGAACAAGCATAAAAACATGAAAGCAATGTGCACTGCAGGAGGAAACAAAGTGCAGAAAGATGAAATATTTACCGATAGATTCGGTGTAATCGCTGGGCCGGGGCAGCTGGTTGTAGGGGAAGCGGAGTCTGTACGACGTGGCCGAGCTGTCCATGAACACCACGCCGACGTAGCTGGACGGCTCGTACAGGCTGGCGTTCTCCAGGTCCTCCTCACTGGCAAACATCTCCAGCCGATCCTGCATGTCTGAAAACACAACGAGGACAAAAGCTCCGTGAGTCGAGCCGACGTCTGACCGACACAGACCAGCACCGGTGTGGATTTAAACCGGGAGACGGTTTTCAGACTCACGCATCTCCTGGGCCACCTCCTCCATGATGTGATTGGTGATGTTGGTGATGGGTGTGTAGCCCAGGCCCTTGAAGTAGTGGCTGTCCTGCTCCAGCTCCGTCGTGCTGATGCCTCCATAATAGACGTGAGGGTTCAGGGTGCTGATGAATATCAAGAGGCTCAACAGCAGCAGAGGGAGGGTCAGCTCCTATACGAGCAGGCAAACAGAAAGATCTGAAAATCTAACTATGACTTTTATTTATCCTCTGCCCAGGTTGCTCATTGTTATCCTGGTGCCTCCCAGCTCATACAAGAAGATGCTGAAGCACTGTCAGCCCAGATGGGAGTGTGCAGTTTGGCTGTCCCAAGCATGTGAGCATGGATCAAGTATAAAACAACAATTTACTGATAAATTCCTGCAACAACAGCAACAAAACATCTCATTATCGACCACAAATTAACATGCACCCGGGGAGCTGCACGAACCATCCTGAAGATTAATGTCTTTATTTTCTTCTTGTTTTCAACAAACCAGAAGAAGCAGTGACATGTGTGGTGGGATTTAAAGACTTGATCATGTGCTGTGAAAATAAAAAAACAATCTAGCTGATTTGGTTTAGCTGGTATCATCTGTGTTAACAAAACAACTGAATGCTTCTTTACTAAACACTGTATCCTCCCAAGGAAAGGTCAAAGGTTACGTTCAAATCAACTCAAATTTCCCACAGATGACCCAATGAGATGATTCATTCCAGTGACAAACAGCTGGCCAGGCGGATTATTCTCAGTGGAGCTTTGGACAGCTCTGAACTTTCCTAACTTCCCATGAAGGAGGACGCAGGAGGTCCCAGAGTGCTAAAAGAAAAGTTGATACACAGGAACATTAAAAATGCATCAGTGCAACTTGAAGCCAAATAAAATATGCATGGTTTGACAAAGGAGAAATGGAAAGCAGAAAGTGGCACAGGCCAGCTCGCTTATTTAGCTCTCGTAATTAAAGTTAATATTGACTGGAAATGAAGTGGAATTTACCAAATGTTTCTTTAATGCACTGGAGCAAACACAAGTTTACTGACTAACAACGTGACCCCATTAAAAAGCTTGTTAACAGAAGCTGAGGTTTCCCTGGAAGGACCGCAGCAGCAGCAGCAGCGAGAGTGCTTTCTTAGAAATCTGTGCAGAATACATCATGACACCACGCCAGCCTGAGGAACGCTGTTTGCAAAGTCGGGGTACATCTCTGGTACAATTAACCTTAAGACATTTCAGACAAACACTTATTCAGATTTTAAAAACTACCCAAGGACCATGTTAAATAAATCAAATGGTGGATGTATAAATATTAGCTGGTGACAAAGAAGAAAAAATATACATTATTGTTTGTAACTTAAATTATTGACTTTGCTGCAGGAGAAACTGTGGAACATGAAGATAACTGTGAGACCACAGGCTCAGCACCCAGAACAGATTGACACCAGTCTGCTAAAAACCACTCACCTGAAGGCTCTGCTGCTTGGTCCTCCATTTGATGAGCAGGTTCTTGTAGAGCAGACTTCTTGTTTGGTGCCAGACTCCCGCATCTCGTTTATACACGGGCTGCATACTCCCAGCATTCCTCATCTGGATGATGTACGGACGAGAAGTCGTCTCACTAATTCTGGCCTCAGCTGTAAGTGAAACAAATGCCAAAGGAAATTAAGAAGCTGCCACACAGAACATTAAGTCCCTGAATCAACATCATCATCATCAGCAGTTACTTTGAGAGCCAAATATTTCCCTTCACCATCTCCACAGCAGGAGGTCCGTCCTGCCAGCTGCCATTAGTGTTTTTAATTTTGCAATCGTTGTGTATATGCATATTTTTCATTTTTAAAGACTCAATTTTGCATTTTTGCACATTGGTTATTTATTTGTCTTCTTTTGTTCTATCCCTATCTATATTTTTACTAGTGCTGATTAGTAATTATTGTGTCTGTGCCTTCAGTGTTGGTTGTCTTGTGGTGTTGTTTATGTCTTGACATAGCTGCTCTGTTCTGATATGTTCTTCATCTCCAGTGTTGGGATTTGATGCTGTTCTCTGTAACATCTGAAAGTCAAATATATATTTTTGATTTAATAATGTGGATTGTGACATTTTATGGACATGATTTCTTATTGTATTCTGACATTCTACAAAGTAAACGATCACAATGGATAATAATAATAATCAATGATGGGTTTGATTGGTTTGATGGGTTGTCCACAGTGATGCATCAACTGACAGGACCCAGCAGCAGTGTTCAGTGGTGCAGTATCATCGTACAGTGAATTTTAACGAAGAATCGTGAAATCGAGCGTATGTTTTCATACATAGCTGGTCTCACGTTAGCCTGACGCTAACCTCCTATGAAGTCTGTTGACAATTCTGACCTTTCATTATGCTAACAACGGGTTCCCTTGAGCATTAAATAGTTGTCGTTGCCGTTTTGTGTCCGTGCCGATTGAAAAATAATGAGAATAAACACGAGTGCGCACAGAATCTCCCGCTGGAAATTAAAACGTTTGTGTATTTCTGAGCTAACGCGCTGCACGGCAACATCACCGCATCAAGCTAGCAAGCTACAGCAACACAGCCGAAACCCACGAAGAAGAAAACAAACAGATATATAATATACTCACGTATGAAATACATTAAGGCATATCCTTCATTCGCTTATAGTTTCAAGGCCTTACATTACACATGCTATTTAAAGTCAACTAAACCCCCCGAAACGAGTCCCTTGTTTCTGTGCTTCGCTACTTCCTCCTGTCAAACGCAGGTCCCACAAAATGTGACGTCGACCAATCAGATCGAGTCTCGGTGTTGAGTGACAGCAGCTGGCCCCAATCACAAAGCGGCCAAGCGGCTTTTATTGTCATATTGCAAATAGAGCATATCAATATGTAACAAAGAGCAAACACCACCTGTTTGGGAAAATATTAACTTTATTCAGAAAACAATTTCATTAAATCAGCTGAGAAATGCTACAGCACAGCAACACTCAATACTACTATATACTACAAACAGCGTGTCTGTGTGTAACAATATGCAAATTAGAGAAATTAATTCTGAAAACCGGTGAAGTATCACAAGACAATCTTTTAAGCATCTGATAATCCTCTTTTACAAAGCTCAAATTCTGGTCTCCACAGACTCCTAGTATACTAAATGTTGACGAAATATGTTTAAAATTATGAACAAAACTGAAATATGACGTTTCATGAAACATTGGAACTTCCATGGGGAGTTGAAGCCAACTGATACAGAGTGAAAAGTTATAGGACATGGATGTGTTGGTGTGTGTTTTCCTCTGTTCGATCAGATTGCAGTGAGTGTGTGTAGGAAGTTTCTGGAATGTCCTTGAATTTGAGGAAGCCATGAAGAAGGGAGGGCACAGGGAGCTGTTGGACTGCTTCAGAACTCATCAGCAGATCCGGTCCAAGCACTGCTCTGACTTGTAGCCGGCAGATGTGGGAAAGACAGGGGATGGAGTCTAGAGGAAGGGGAAGAAAATCAGCCGAGTCAGTGTTTACTACACACAGGGGAAATAAAATCTGCAGTGCATATTTTGTTACTGTACCAAAATGTGGGCATGGTTCCCAGGTCTTTTCTGCCCGCCTTCGATCCAGAATATGTTTCAGAGGAAGAGACAGAGTCGACCAGTTTACAAACTCCAGCAGGTAATTCAACACTTCACTGTCTGCTTGTTCCAACCTAGAATTAATGGAGGACATAGAGAAACTGATCAAGTCCATGGAGGAAGTGTAAAAACAGTGCAGAAGGAATACAGGCAGCTTACATGTGAGGGTGAAGCAGTAAGGATGGTTCCAGTCCCGCCCTCAGGAGCAGAGGAAGCCAGCAGGCTGCAAAATGTACTTGATTGAGAGCCACACACAGCAGCTCCCTCAGTTCTTGTAGCTTTAACACAGTTTTCCCTTGATGGTGTGGTTCAGGACAGTGTCTGGTTAAAGTCTCTGGATGAGGGATCCATCTGTGCTCAAGTATCAGCTGCAGCAGGTCTGTTCTGCCAGTGGCCAAAGCATAAGTCCAGTCTGTCTCCCTCAGAGTTGCTCCTGCAGCCACCAGCAACTTCACTGATTCTCTGATTAAAGTCCTCTCTGGTAGACCCCTGTCTAGTAATTTGTGTTCACGGCACAAGGCGAAGGACAGTGGTGAAGAGAGGTCCGGGTTCTGTAACCAGTTCTGGGCATCTGGGCTATAACCTTCACTCAAGAGTGTCTGGACACTCCTGGGCTGATTGCAATCGATGGCGACGTACAGTGGACTCACCATGTCATCACTGTGGTCACATGCATGATCTGTGACAGCTATCAGGGTCCTGAGGATACTGGATCAACAGAATTACAGATACTAGTTAAAAAAAATATGGGTTTAACTCCATTGAGCTTCAGAATAAATTGGCTTCAGGTGGTTGTACATGAAAGCAACTGTAAAGTGTCTTGTGAAACTGAAAGTCAACAATCTAACAATCAGTTACAGTAGTTGTAGGTAATGGTCATAATAGAGAAATCACACCTTGGAAAGATTAGGAACCACTTCTAATAACTGTGGGAATAAAGGACACAGTTATGAGTTATTACCAGATGTGGCCAAACTCAGTAGCAGCATGAATGGCAAGCTGTGGCCAGTCCTGACTGCAGTGTATGTTGGGATCGGCCCCGTTGTTCAGCAGAACTTCTACACAATCCTGGTGTCCCTCCTGAGAGGCGATGAAAAGCGGTGTGGCCAGATCTTCTGCCTGGGTGTTTACATTGGCACCTGCAGTGAAAACCAAATAAAACAGGATTCATTGTGTGCTGTATTTCACTTGAGAACTGGTTTTAGAGGAGTGAACAGAAGAGTCAGAGAGACCACAGAGAGAGGGGGACACAAGAAACTGATGGACAACAAATTACAGCAATGTGATGCTTTCTGTTTGACACACACATCAGGGCATGAAGACGAACAGCTGCTTACCAGCACTAACGAGTATGTCCAGGCATTCCCTCTGTCCATACTGTGCAGCCAAAAATAGTGGCGAGATGTTGTGATCATCCAGCGCCTCCAGGTTGGACACAGTGACAAGAATTTGCACAATTTCACTGTGACCCTGAAGGAGAGACAATACGTTCATCATTGGTTCTGATAAAACTCACAGCTGGGTGTATATCTGAATTTTAATTACTACCTTATAAACGGCCTGATGAAGGCAGGTCCAGCAGGAGGCGGTGTGTGTGTTGTTGACCTCTGCACCTTTACTGACCAGCAGTTCTACAACATCTCTGTGGCCACGGTTTACGGCTGGTGGAAAACAAAATACACATAACTATCCAAAAGAAGAAATTCATTTTGTGATAGATAGATAGATAGATAGATAGATAGATAGATAGATCGATCTTACTAATCCCAAGTTGGCCAATTATTTTACTATAGCACCAGTGCAAGTATTGTACAGGGGGAAAAACAAATAAGATAAACATCTCTAAAATAATAGAATATACCCTCAAAGAATTTCTACTATATACATACACTAAAACAATACTCAGAAAAGAAAAACATGGTGCTAAATAGTAAGAAATACAATATAAAATACAGATTAAAAATCAAATTAAATGTGTCCATAGGATACAATACATCACATACAGAAATCAATGTAAACAGCATGCACGTATATAAAACAAGTGTCCAAAATACCAAAAAAACTAAACAAAACTATGTGTGTGAGTTGGTGATTAAGTTCTCTGTTAGACAGAGGTGAGTTATTGTACAAGACTACTGCCATTGGCTAGAATGATTTCCTGTTTTATCCATCTGTCAGCCTCGCTGTCTGTCCAGAAAATAGTGGAGTGGGTGATCAGGATTATGAAGCATGAATAACCCCCCTCTCCACCACAGCTTCTACAGTGTGTGGTACGTACAGGTGTGAAAACAGTGCAAAAGGTAATGGTACAGAAAATATGTTGATAAAGTGCAAATGTTATACCTGCATATAAAGGGCAGGACAAGTCATTGGTTAGCTGGTTGATATTGGCATGTGCTTTCAGGAGAAGTCGGACCACTGCCAAATGTCCACGCTGCGCAGCCAGGTAACAGGCAGATTCCCCCTCATGTGTCAGAGTGTTCACATAAGCACGACGGCTCCGGGAGGAGCCTGCAGACAGAAACGTAGAGGAGGGAAGAACAAAGGTTATGAGCTACCAGTGACGTAAGTTTAAGTTTAAAACTGCAGCTGAAAAGATTCACTGATTAGTTGGTCACAAGAAGGTAAATCATCAAGGAAAGCTGTGAAACACTAATATGACAATTTATTGTACGACTATAATACTTTTTTAAATGTGTTTTCAACATATGTCTTATTTCATTCTTTGTGTATTTTGCACTACCCAAGGAGTGTTTTGTTGTTATTTTTTTTAAAAAAGACAATAAAGTTTATTTATTTATATTCAAGGTTTTTTTAAGTTTATTTATTCTGTTCTATTCTCAAGTAAGCTGATCAGATTGAATCACATCTTTAAAATAAGTTGGTTAAAAAAAGGGATGTTTAAATTGAATTAGATCACACAGACCAGTCTCAGTTTTGACCTTTGATTGGCTATCAAAATATTTTTAATCAGATCATTCTATTCCAGAATGAATTGATAGGTCATGCTTGGCCTGATGTGGGCAGAAAAAAGTTGATGTGTATCACTGGGCCACAGCTAAGTGTCTAAAGGGGTACTCTATTACCTTGCTCCTATCTTCTCAAATGTGATGATATGCGGCTTTGTAAGAAACTGCTGGAATAATATATTCTCTTACCACCGACTGCAGACAGGATCTCATGCACACACTCTTTACTTCCAGCTGCCGCAGCCTCATGCAAGGCATTCCAGCCGCGGTTGTCCCGACAGTCCACACTGCAGCCTCTCCGTATCAGCCTCCTCACCCGCTTCCTGCAGCCTGAACGGGCAGCAGCAGCGACAGTGGATACTGTATCTTCATAGCACTCTGTGAAGTCCATAACCTGTTGCAGGAAAGAGTATAGGGTAAGTTGTCTACCAGATAACTGGTGTCGTCAAGATAAAATTGTAAAACAAAACATCAAAACACAACTTCGATCACCAAGCTAATGCTGTTAACTCACGAGCTGTGTCCCAATTGAGCTGTGTCCCAATTGGGACACAGCTACGATGTGTCCTGCAAATCACAACTATATAAATTAAAAGGCATCTACAGAACATTTTCTATTCAAAAAAGCACTAGGTTATTTGCTTAACTCAAATTAAAGCAGATTTTACCCAAATATATGCTACACCTTGTGAGTCGCCGCTTAATTACGTCACACCACAACAAGCCGAGAAGGAAGAAAAGACCCTCCAGTGGACCAATCACACCGCGTCTCTGCACGCGAACATAAATTCTTTTCAAAATAAGACCTTCAGGGTAGTCGTTCGAATTAAAAAGGCCTTTTGTAAAGCGTGGAAAAAGGCGCGTGCTTTTAATTTGACATGTGACGGCATTTCTGCCCGGTAGTCGGTAGTCCCTGTACTTGATATCTGAAGTACGGTTGGCGCACAGTTGAGCAGCGAACATGGCAGGTCCCAATAGAAAGCAGATGATGAGGTTTCTCAGCCAGCTAGGGGCGTTTATTTTGACCCGGTTTGGGTTCTGGAACTGTTTCAGTATGTTGATGCTGTTTGCTGAACGAGCGGACTCAAAAAGGTAAATAAAATAGCTAATAGTTTGACTTTGAAGCAGCTAGCTAACGTTAGCTAACAAGCTAAATTCAACCTAAGTCAGCGAGGATTCAAACTTATGGTTACAGTCTCTTTTCACAAAAAAATTTAAATACGCTAAACTTAAAATTATCGCTACAGGGCATGAAAGTTAAATAACCGAGTTTTTTTTGCATATTTTTTCCTTAATGTCTAAACCTGATAGCTAGCTAATGGGGGTTATAGTTCAGCAACTAACTACTAAACTCACCCTCAGTCGGAGGGTTAGTGGCCATATGGAATTGTTTAAATTAAGATGGAAAGTTATACTTTTCCCGGTCTGTAATTTAGAGTCGGACGGCAGACAGAAAGGCTGTAATTCTTGTCTAAATGTGGTTTTAATCTTCTGTGCACACTGGGTGTGTATTGTTTGAGCCTGTGGTGGGTTTGTCTTTGCCCACCACACCCCTCTGATTTATCCTGTAATTATAGCAGCCCCAAGGAAAATGTGCACATCGTTTGTCATACCTGCCTGCTCGTTTTTCCACTCTGTCTCTGAAACGCATCGTTTGAAAAGACTGCTTTAATCGGTACTGTGGTGAAGGGTTAATTTATCACGAGCCTATTTGATTGTATGCAAATTGGTGAATGTAAACAGAGGGAAGTCTTTGCTTGTTGTGCTCCGTTTTCACACATCAAAAACAGTAGCCCCTTTTAGGGGTTATTGATAGCTGATCCGCTGTTTTGCATATTTTATGGTCCTGTTTTGAGTTGGCTGATGCTGATATAAAAGCTCAGTACAGTTTAAATAGACTTGAAATGTTATGTTTACTCATTGTAACATAGAGCTGAGTCTATAAAGACACACACATAAGAAAAGTACCATAATCTATTGTTGATTTAGGTGTAACACAATTATTTTGGACAGTATTTCACAGTACTTGTATGTTGTTCATTAAATAACTGATCACAACACTGGTGACTAGAATTAACAGTATTAAAAATGAGCAAACCAAGTTTAAGTTTAGTTAATGCACCAGAAGTGATGTTAACCAGGCAGTATTCAGCTTAACTTGTATCAGTACAAAACACAGTTTCACATAATTACATAAAAACAGAGAGGGACAAACAGTAAATCTGTCCACAGTGTTTGAATCAACCCTGTTCTGATTTATTGTCGTCTCCAGGAAGCCAGACATCCATGTGCCGTACCTGTACGTGGACATGGGAGCTGCAGTGCTCTGCGCCAGCTTCATGTCTTTTGGGGTGAAGAGGAGGTGGTTTGCAATGGGTGCTGCCATTCAGCTGGCCATCAGCACTTACGCATCATACGTTGGAGAACAGGTGTATTATGGGGACTGGCTTAAGGTGAGGGATTTATTGCAAGGCAGCTGCTCAGTTACACATGTGCTTCTCAATACAGATCAGCTTCAGATTATATCTTTCTAATAAATGTAAGATATTGTAGATCAGCTTTTCCTGAGGTGTCACTCATTGTGAAGTGATGCTGTAACTGGCATCATGGTCAGAACAATCCTGAACTCATGGCATACAGGGAAAAAATCCCACAAATGAAACAAACTTATTTGATACAAATAAGTTCAGTTTTTTTATTGACTTTTCCAGGACATACTCCCTGTTCAGATGGAGGTTAAACTGCTTCACAATTAGACCTGTATCAGACTAAGGTGCAGATATAAAAACGACCTGAATTAGTGTTGTTATATTAATCAAAAGCAGATCTGTGTCACACATGAAGGTGAAAATTAGATCTGGGTCACCACTCCTGGTCTGAAAGTAGCTTGTTGAATCAGAGACACTGTCGTAGAAACCTCAGACTCTTACTGAATCTGGACCTCGTTGTGCTGCAGGTACGAATGTATTCCAGAGCACTGGCCATCATCGGAGGCTTTCTGGTCCTGGCCAGCGGAGCCGGGGAGGTTTACAGACAGAAGCCTCGCAGCAGATCCCTGCAGTCCACTGGGCAGGTTTTTCTGGGAGTCTATCTCATCTGTGTGGTAAGACCCTCATCAGGTTTATACATCGTGATCATTTTGATTGGGGAAAAAAATACAACCTTTATATTGTAAGAGCTGCAATGATTGGCTAATTAATTGATCAGTGGAGGATGTTTATCCACAGTTATTTTGGTAATCATCAGTGAGTGAATGATTTCTGTTTACATTTCATCTGCTTCATTTCTGTCAATTAAAAGGAACTTTAGTATTTAAACCAGAGTGTGTTTCTGGTGTCAGTTGAAACCCTGCAGTACCACTCTCTCCCCACTAGGTGTACTCCCTGCAGCACAGCAAAGAGGACAGGCTGGCCTACCTGAACCACATCGTTGGTGGAGAGATCACCCTGATGCTGCTTGAGGTGCTGTTTGGGGTCCTGGCTCTGGCCTTCCTCTCCGGCTGCTACATCCGCATGGCGGCTCAGATCCTCGCCACCGTCCTCCCTCTGGTCATCCTGCTCATTGACGGCAACCTGGGCTACTGGCACCACAGCCGCAAGGTGGAGTTCTGGAACCAGATGAAGCTGATCGGCCACAACGTGGGCATCTTCGGCGCTGTGCTGATCCTGGCCACCGACGGCTGAACGCTGAACTTTCACAGACCGAGGCGTCTGTGCAGGAGCAGGTTGTTGACTTTGTAACGAATGCTGCCGTCACTCGGTGACACCTCAGGATTCAATCACTCCCCGCTGAGACGGCTGGATGTACACTGCGTCGATTGTCCTCGCCTACTTGTTGCTTTTGCAAGAAAAAAAAAAACTCCACAAGCTTCCTTTTTAATGTTAATTTATTGGGTTTTATGTTTACATCCTTTTGTTTCTGTTATGCTCTGAGACATGACACTGAGAATTGGTACTGTAAATCTACAGGGAGCTTTTACTCCAACAACAGTCTTAAATCACTTTTTACAGTACATGGATGAAATATTTTACAAAAAGGGAAACATGTTGTATTACTGATGAACTGGGAGGGCTGTGGGTGTGGCCATGTTGGCAAAAAACACTGATTGGTCCATTGCTTTTGGAGTTGTGTATGACTGTACTTAAGTTTTCTTTAAACTGAATAAATACAGCTTTTGTATCTTCTGTGTAAAAATGTCACAGTTTCTAATGAATTCAGTTTCAGTTACTCACTTGAATGTTTTCATTGAAAGTTTCTTCCTTTCCCTGGACGGTGCAGTGGAAACAGTTTATTTGAACTCTGCAGACTCGGTGCATGAATCAACCAAAATGAACTTATTTAAACATCTGAGCTGTAATCAGGTTGAAACATGAGCACTGAGGGGAAACTACAAGGTTGATGTAACTGTCACATCATCTCAAAGCCCAAAATAGAAAATGTTAAGGTTAGCGTGAGGCGTGACCTTCAGCTGTCACTGTGAGGAGGTCGGGACAATCAGAGACATGTTGGAGTCTCGGTTCAGAGACGTACTCTACAGATTTCAACACTGTTTGGAGACATGCTGACAATAAGTGATGTACCTGATCTACATTTAGATTTATTTCTGTTCGGCTTCTTACTTTACTTCATATTTACCTGTAATTAAGGCCTTTCAGCCAAGTATTCAAAATAAATGTTTATAATATACAGAATTCTTCCTGTAACTTGTTTATTTTTCCTACAAAATAAAGTATTTATACTTTGATCCTTTCAGGATTTTAAAAGCTGAGACTATATATGGACTGGACAAATCCAACATGGTGTCAGCCGCTGGTTTGTGGACATTTGAATGTAATCATGTTGGTTTTTTTGGAGCAGGAAGTGACCATATTTGGATGTGAAGGGAGAAGTGAGGAGGCGGGTCCGACCCTTGAACCCGAGGACACTGTCCAATTAACATCAGATCTTTATGATGGAGAATTAATTTTTGCTAATGGCACCAAAATGACTTGTGGGAAAAATGTACCCATGTTTGAAATGGGTCATTTTTGGAGCCAGCATCTAGTGGACATCGGGAGTATTGCACTTTTTTTTTTTGCACTTCTGCATTGGCCTCATTTTTGAGACCTGGTGGCTTTGTCCATTTCTACCAACAGTCTGAGGTTAAAGAGAGATCCTGCACCTGTCCTCTTTCTTTTTGCTGTAAAACTACCAAAGATGAAAATGATGGTTTTCAGTTGACTACAGGTAATTTTCCTGCCACATCCATCACCTCGGTTGGTAAATAAAACCTGTCATTTCTCCTGTGTCTGAGCCTCAGCTTCACTCGCGGCCTGCTTGTTCTTCCGGTTGCGCTCTGCTTTGACCAGAGTCCCGATCACAGCGAGCATCACCGTGATGGTGATGACGAACACAGAGGCCGTCTCCGCCAGACACAGCCGGCCATCCACCGAGGCCAGAGAGATCCCGACCTGGTGAGCAGGAGCGTGACACACGATGTCCCCGTAGTCCTCCACGTGCAGGTGTCGGACGAACTGGATCTTGCTGAAGACCCGCTGCAGCTCGCAGTCACACGTCCAGGGGTTGGAGGACATCTGGAGGTGGGTGCTGGTGGTCTGGAGCTTGAGGAAGGTCTTGAACCTGATGTGCTCCAGGTGGTTTCCCCGGAGGCCCAGCAGAGTCAGACTCCGCAGAGGAGCCAGAGCTTCGGCCTCGATCTCCGAGATGTTGTTGTGGCCGAGCAGCAGCACCTCCAGGCTCTG